>OU015770.1:4337614-4361177 GCA_907173295.1 Fagus sylvatica | reverse complement strand
TCTTTGCGGTTGGTCCCATGTATAGACGAGGTTACTCTCTTCTCTAGTTTCCGTTACTCTCTTCTCTAGTTTCCATTTTTTTCCAAAGCTTCAACTTATATTTACGACCAAAAACTCTATATCCACAGACAGGCAGCCACATAATTGTGGAAAACTGAATGGGAATAACTTACTTTTCAGTTATTAGATTTAATATTACTTTTGAAGAAAAGAATTGTTTTGAATCTTTGACTCGTTAGGCTTAAACTTGTTTTGCAAAAATGACTCCTTGGGTCTACAGTTCAAATTCAAACATGTAAGTGGCCACCAAATTTTCTAATCTAGAGCTACAAGCCATAGTTGTTCTCTCTTAAAAGTGGCTTCGATACTGTTTGTGAGGATAACTAAAACCAGCATTTGGGAAGATAAAAAATCGGCCCGTGAGCCTGCCTTTTGCTTTATTTAAAAGGGGAAAAAAAAAAACACAAGTAAGAAATAATAACACACCTGGACATAATAAATAATTATGTACCGAAAAAAGTATTAAAATTTAGACAAATTTAAGTAATTTTGTACAAGTATAATATTAGATGTATTTTATATTTTAAATTTAAAAAAAAAAAAAAAAATTTATTGTTTAGAATATTTTTGTTATATATGTTAAATGAAAGTAAAAAAATAAATAAAAATTAATTATGTGCATGTAACAGGGTTGGATCACTTAAAAAAGAAAGGGAAAAAGAAAGATCTTATTTAATTTTGGAAACTTTTTTTATATTTAATTTTCTGTTCAAATTTCTCTTAATTTGAAATGAAAATTTTGGCGGACCATTGAGAAGGACTTGAATTAGTTGCTTCTCTTTATTTTTTCGTTTCTCTTCTCATTTAGTAAGCGAACAAAGAAATATAAGGCAGATTAAAAAAATTATCTTCTCTTTCTCTTATGGTAAGCTAAACATAGTGATTTTTGAACAAACCATGTCAAGAATTAGAAAGAAAAATTGGGTTTGTGAGTGGGCTGGGTGTGATCATGGTGAGGGGGTCGATATAGTTTGATAAAGGGCCCATTATGAGTGGGTTTGTTGCTTGTGATGCCGGTGGTGGTTGTGTTGGATTAGACAAGATACCAACATGACTTGTTGGATTGAAGAACTTTGAGAAAAGATTGCATTGTACTCTCTTTAATCCTTGGAGTTTCAAATGATGGGTTAGAGCATTCCCAACCAGTTAGGCAAAATACCATTTAGGTTAAAATATGGCTTATGAACCCTAAAACTACTCCCATTGTAATAGAAACATGTTAGGCAATATAATTTTAAACTATAGTGTTTGGATATTTTTGCCAAAGCATTATAGCTTAAGCAAAACAATATTTTATTATATCGTTTATTTTTAATTAGTTCTCTCTTTTTCTCTCTCTTCTTTTATAAGGTTGTGTGTTTGAAAGTTTTGAATGATATAAGTAAAGAATAAGTAAAGAAATAATATTATAATAAAATAGAGTTGAAAATAAAGAATCAGTTGAAGGTGTTTTAAAAAGTGATTAGGTAAAATGAAAAAAGTAGTTCCTAAAGTTAAAATTTGGCTTAAATTTTAGACAACCCATTGAGAATGCTCTTAGTGGTGGTTTTGTTGTATTGAGGTCGGAGGGAGACTAGGAGAAGAAAGGAAATGAATAGATTGGAATAGAAGTATAAAAGTGAATGGCCAAAAACAATGACCTTATTTTGAGTTGTATGCCAGCACACATTATAGTTAACAATTATGATAATGGATTAGGTATGAGAGAAAACAAGCCTTTCTATATATATATATATATATATACCTCAAATTCATATCAAACTTGTTTGAACACTATAACTACTAATATATATTAAAATCCATAAATTTAAAAATGTAAAACCTGATCATATCTATATTTTTTTTTATATCAAGTGGACGTTTGTAATAGTGGGGACAAGGATCCTCTCTATTTGAAATGAAATTGAGAGTATTCATTTCATGGTCTAGATTAAATATCTCAGATCTAACAATATACAGACTGACACGTCATTTAAAATTTTAAATAATGAGACAATCTGTATACCGTTAGATTTGTAAAATAAAATCTGAACCATAAAATGGACAAATGGAGAGGATCCTATTCCGTAATAGTGTTGGATAAATGAGAAATAAAAAGAGTAGGGTTTATTAAAAGCCCCTATGATTTTTTCCCATATTTTTTTTAATTATATTAGGAGTGTTTTAGTAATTAAAAATATATAAATGGGTTTAGTTTAGGCAATAAGCCCAAATCTATTCTAAATCCTATTCAGTTTTAAAATTTGAATCCAAATCCAAATTTACAACCCATTCTATTAAGATTCAGTTTACGTTTGTTTATTCACGAACATATTTCTTTCTTCACGTTGTTGTGCTTAGCTGATTTTCTTGAAGGGGAAAATAGTAATTATTTATTAATAATTGACCTTTTTTTTTCAACAATTCCTGACAGATAATGAAAGAAACAAAGATTATACCATGGTATTGTGTGGCAAAACAACTTTTCTAGGACAAAAGCTCTTTTTAGTATAAAAACTAAAAAGCACGTGTTTGACAAATTTTTTGACTGAGCTTTTCTGCCACCTCCCAAAAGCTATTCTTGAAAAACCCGATTTTGAAACTACCCATTACCTGGTATAAAATTGTTTTATTTCAATATAATCCATGCAATTAATGGATATAATTACCACCAGCCAAAGTCGCATAATGAGAACCCTGTCCCTTATAATATAATGTTCTTTCTGCCTAACACCATTAGAGAACCTTGTCCCTTATAATATAATGTTCTTTCTGCCTAACACCACTACCTGGTAATTATATTCATTAATTGCATGGATTATATTGAAATAAAACAATTTTATAAGGCACCAATCTCAAGATTGTAATTATTATATTATTTTAAAAACGGGTAAAGTAAGTACAAGTACAATCACTTTCAATTCTTGATTTCACCTTTAAAATTCCGAGAGCAGTTTGGGTCCAGTGCACAGGAGTACTGAACCCGTTGAGATCTTGACATATGTTCAATTTTTGGACACATGTCAAGATCTCAACAGGTTCAGTGTTCCTCTGCACTGGATCCATTCATTTCCCTAAAATTCCAATTATTTGATCCTCTATTCAGATGATTTATGGTGCAAAATAGCACCCAACCCAAGTCAAGCTAACTTGACAAAATTTAAAGTAGTAGAAATATTTTATTAATTTATTATAAAGAGGTTTTGGGGTGGGAGTTGGAGTATTCGCAGATCATAGCTTATTAAATATGATGTTATACAAAATTGTGAAAATTTTGGATAAAGACATTGTTAATAATTATCAGGTTTAATTAATGCAGTGACGGATGAGAGGTTTCTATAAGATCCTTCCAGAAAAACCTTGTGAAGTGAGGAAGGATTATAAATTATTATTTTTTATATAAAAATAAAAAAGGTAAAGATGTTAAGTAGTTTATCTCTAAACTAGTTTGAGGGAAAATTCATCTAATCCATTACATGACAACTCAAATGACTATCAACGTATATTTAAGAGATTAAATTCAATAAGGATGCAAAGTGAACACCCTCCAATAAATTAGTGTCATGTCAGTTTTTCAAAATAAAAGAATGGGCCTAATATACCTAATAAATACTCATTTAAAACCTCGTTTACCAATATAATTCAAATATTAAAAACAATAAAATAAAAGAAAAAAGTTTCGCCGTCATTTGAAACTTCTATTGGTGGAGCCACCACCTTTGAAACTGCCGAACTACTCCTCCCCTCTCTCTCTCTATTCCATAGTTCTATGCCGGTGGTGGTTGTGTTGGATTAGACAAGATACCAACATGACTTGCTGGATTGGAGAACTTTGAGAAAAGATTGCATTGTACTCTCTTTAATCCTTGGAGTTTCAAATGGTGGGTTAGTGGTGGTTTTGTTGTATTGAAGTTGGAGAGAGACTAGGAGAAGAAAGGAAAGAAGATTGGAATAGAACTATGGAATAGAAGTATAAAAGTGAATGGCCAAAAACAACGACCTTATTTTGAGTTGTATGCCAGCTCACATTATAGTTAACAATTATGATAATGGATTTGGTATGAGAGAAAACAAGCCTTTCTATATATATATATATATATACCTCAAATTCATATCAAACTTGTTTGAACACTATAACTACTAAAATATATTAAAATTCATAAATTTAAAAATGTAAAAATTAATCATATCTATATTTTTTTTTATATCAAGTGGACATTTGTAATAGTGTTAGATAAATGAGAAATAAAAAGAGTAGGGTTTATTAAAAGCCCCTATGATTTTTTCCCATATTTTTTTTAATTATATTACGGGTGTTTTAGTAATTTAAAATTTATAAATGGGTTTAGTTTAGGCAATAAGCCCAAATCTATTCTAAATCCTATTCAGTCTTAAAATTTAAATCCAAATGCCAATTTACAACCCATTCTATTGAGATTCAATTTATGTTGGTTTATTCACGAACATATTTCTTTCTTCACGTTGTTGTGCTTAGCTGATTTTCTTGAAAGGGAAAATAGTAATTATTTATTAATAATTGACATTTTTTTTCAACAATTCCTGACAGATAATGAAAGAAAACAAAGATTATACCATGGTATTGTGTGGCAAAACAACTTTTCAAGGACAAAAGCTCTTTTTAGTGTAAAAACTAAAATGCACTTGTTTGACAAATTTTTTGACTAAGCTTTTTTGCCACCTCCCAAAAGCTATTCTTGAAAAACCCGATTTTGAAGCTACCCATGCCAAAGTCGCATAATGAGAACCCTGTCTCTTATAATGTAACGTTCTCTTTACGGGTAACTATAGAATACTCCGAGAGTACGCATTTAATATACTTCCAAAGTATTCTATAATTTTCCACTTTCTGCCTAATCCCATTACCTAGTAATTATATCCATTAATTGGATGGATTGTATTGAAATAAAACAATATTATAACTTATAAGGCCCCAGTCTCAAGATTGTAATTATTATATTATTTTTAAAATGGCTAACGTGGGTACCAACACTATCAATTCTTGATTTCACTTTTAAAATTTCAATTATTTGTTCCTCTATTCAGATGGATTTATGGTGCAAAATAGCACCCAACCCAAGTCAATCTAACTAGACAACATTTAAAGTAGTAGAAATATTTTATTAATTTATTATAAAGAGGTTTTGGGGTGGGGGATGGAGTATTCGCATATCATAGCTTATTAAATATGATGTTATACAAAAGTGTGAAAATTTTGGATAAAGACATTAATAATTATCAGGTTTAATTAATACAGGGTATAAGATCTTTGCAGAAAACCTTGGGAAGTGAGGAAGGATTATAAATTATTATTTTTTATATAAAAATAAAAAGGGTAAGGACGTTAAGTAGTTTATCTTCAAACTGGTTTGGAAGAAAATTTATCTAACCCATTACAAGTCGACTCAAATGACTATTCATGTATATTTAAGAGAATAAATTTAATAAGGATGACACCCTCCAATAAATTAGTGTCACGACAGTTTTTCAAAATAAAAAAATATGCCTAATATACCAATATAACAAGTATTAAAAAATAAATACCAATTTAAAAACCTTGTTCACCGTAAAGTGTAAATATAATTCAAGTATTAAAAATAATAAAACAAAAGAAAAAAGTCTCGTCATCATCGGAAACTTCTACCGTCAGAGCCATCGCCTTTGAAACTGCCGAACTACTCCTCTCCTCTCTCTCTCTCTCTGTAATGACAAGCTTTCAAACTTTCTTATTGCTGATGATGGCAAATTCCAGTTTGCCAGCGACTTGAACTAGCCAGTCAATCTTAACTTGGAAAAACGCCTACTTCTTTGCAACAAACGATCGAACCATACACAGTTCGGGTGAAATCGTTGACCAAAAATGACGGTGCGAATTGGATCAGCCTCGTCGTTGGCTCAGCCTTCAACTTAGCTAGAAGATTTGGCTTTCTAGATCGCAACGGCGATTCCAACGCGTTGTAGAGTTCTAACTATGCCATTTCAGTCGGGTTAAAATAATGAAACATATGAGTTTCTTCTGTTTTTTTTTTAAATAAAAATAAAAATAAAAATTTATTATTCTCGATTTGAAGGGGTTTTTATTAGGTTTATTATATGCCTATTCTTTTTATTTTGAAAAGTATGATGTGACATTGAGATGTAAAAAAAAAGGTGTTTGCACCACTGTGAATTTAATTTAATATTTTAACTCTTTGCACCACTGACCATAATTATCATTGAGGAATTAGTAATCCACTTAATATTTTAACTCTATCCAATGAGAAGGACACTCACCTCTTGACCATAATAAAATCAATACATTGAGGACAAGTAATAGTAGCATCCACTATCAATATTTCATGACGTCTCTTCTGTCTGAGATTCTGTTTAACAAGCTTATTGAATATGTCTTGACTCTCAGAAATGAGCAGGACATAAGCATAGGACAAAAAGACTCGACCAGATGGCTTTAAGTTGGACCTAATCCAACAAATTAACACTTGGACCACTAATACTAATATATTTTATTCTTGGATTTACGAAAGTTAGTTTAAAAAGATGCCGTGTGGAATCCTCAATTCCTCATATAGCAGGGAATGGAACATTAATATAAAATGGACCCATCGACGACATTGATGTATTGGATGGATTCAATTTTTATAATGAGAAATTTTATTTAAGCAACCACTATACTATTTATGGTTGACTCCACGAAGTTGGTGATGGGAAATAATAAGTTAATAACACCCTCATTTATTTATTAAAATATAAAACTCGTTGTGTAAATCATATTTTTGTTTGGTATAGCATGCATGCCTTCACCAAATTATATATAGTATGCTCTTTGACTAGTAGTCGGGATTTATTATTAAAGTAGTGGGTTATCTTATTTTATCCTTTTTCTTGCGTTACGACGACGGTTTGTGGCAATAAAGGAACAAGAAGACAGAATGACCGACCACAATAATTATGCTGACAAGTCAAACGGAGCACCAAATCCAGCTGTTAAACCCCATTATAGATTATATTGCAAGAATCACAGACATTAAACTAAACATGCCCGTTAAGCTGGTTATTGAGCTATGTTTCTAACTTCACCAATCACCAACATGCATGGCTGCAATTAGGCTTAGATGTGAGAGATGAGAGAATATGGGGTGAGCTCTGGAAAATTGGAAATTCCAACAAAGTGAGTAAGGCATACTGTATGTATACATGTCAAATCACAAAGCTTGTGTATCGGATCCTAGCCTCCTAGGAGTAGCTAGAAGCCAGGTGGGTCAGGAACGGATTGAGATCCTATGCAATACCTTGAGTACCATTCCATTTAAAAGACTGAGATTGAAAGTTAAAAAATTAACTTTTAATCTGGAATATTTTCCGGCAAGCATACAGCAGCTCACATATGGTGTCTCTTAAGTTTCACGATAGTTTGCTTTTTAATTTTATAGGTTTTAATTTTATGATTTATTAGTGTAAATAGGTTATTAATGAGAGTATGATTGTGTGTGGTAGTTCCTATTCACTTATTTGTAAAATTCTTTAAAAAAACTGATGTGTCATATTGTTATTGGAGGGTGTAAAATAGGGGTTTTATACCGGCTCCTTATTGAAATTATTCTCTAAATGTATTGATAAGAATGAAGAATAAGAGGTGTTATTATTTATTAAGGAATGCCTCCAAGATTCTGGATAAGGTGTAAAAATTTATCAATACCTTTAATGGAAATCTAATCACAAGTGACACAATGACAGCTACTAGCTAGGTAACTCTAAAAGTTTCCCAAATCATTGATATATATAAAAACTTAATCACACATAATAAATAACTAAATAAGAAGGAACAAATTTTTATTTTATTTTATATAATTCGATAGTTGAGGAGAGAGAATTTGAATGATAGTTCTTTTTATAAAGGAGATCAATCAATATTAGTTAAGTTACAAAACTCTTGACAAATAAAAAAAAACTAATTAATTACACATGATAGGTTTGTTATTTTTGTTTAAAATCAACTTATTTCAGTTTCAATTTATGAATAATTTTTTAACATTTAATATCCAAACATAAACTTAATTTTTCACAAGCAATTTTTTTTATTTATTTTGGAATTTGGTGTCTATCTTACTAGCAAAGCATGTGGACATAATAAAGCCCATGCTCGAAAAATTAAACCATGCAAGGTACATGGAATTCAAAATTATAAAATACTTTTTAAAACCTATTATTCATATAGCTGCCACATAACATTACAATAAGATAAACATAGAGAAAGCCAGCACTAGCCTTGATCATAAAGCCACATGACTTTACAATATATTAGACATAGCAAAAGCTACAATTTTCACATGCAGATGATTAGATCGTTAAACGACTTATTAGGTAGACATATATAAGAGAGCAACCCTAGCTAAAGCAAACGCTTAGGAGGGTGACTCATATATAACTTGCCTCTATAATTAAGCTTAATTAAGAAGCATATGCACTTAAAGCCAGCCTTGGGCTAACTATAGCCGAAAGGGGCACTGCCTTTTGTAATGCAAGTCCAAAGGCCTCGTCCATGTTTAGCTGATCAACCCCATTTGGCAATTTCCAGTCAAATGAGTGCACCAATGTGCCAAGAATGTACTCCACTAGCACAATTCCCATTCTAGTCCCAGCACAAATCCTCCTTCCAGCCCCAAATGGAATTAATTCGAAATCATTTCCTCTTGGATCAATTTTTGCATTTTTCCCACTTAAAAATCTCTCAGGAGTGAAATCCAATGGATTTTCCCACACATCAGGGTCACGCCCTATTGCCCATATGTTCACACTAAGCCTAGTGTTTTTTGGAATATAATAGCCATTTACTTCGCATGCTTCGGTTGAGACTCGAGGCAGGTTTAGTGGTGTGGATGGGTGTTTTCGCATGGTTTCTTTGCATATGGCTTGTAAATATGGGAGTTTTGGTATGTCTGTTTCCTCAAGACGTCGGTTCTTGCCAATTACTTGATCCATCTCTTCATGAGCCCGCTTGAGGATGCTAGGGTTCTTCAACATTTCAGCAAGTGCCCATTCAATTATACTTGATGATGTGTCCGTGCCCGCCGTGAACAGGTTCTTCAAAAAGAAAAACACACATTCATCAGAAATAGAAGCAAGAAAATTATATTATTTAAGAAGAGAGAGGGGAAAAAAATGTTTGTTTACAAATACTTGTAGTAAAAGTTTTTTTTACCAAATAATGGTTATATTCTATTCTATATAGTAAAGCTAATGTCATTTTCTTTTCTTTTTTAAGAAAAGCTAATGTCATTTTCAGGTAGCTTGAGATCAGCCTTGAAATTTTATATATTTATGATATGATATATGTAGTCAAAGAAATAATAGTTTGTGATGATAAATAAATTAAAAAAATAAATAAAAAAAAAGTGTGTACTTTGTACTTTGTCCTTCAATTAGAACTAGCAACACTCGGGTTCAAGTTAAATTACTCAGATTTAATCGAGTCTCTACTTTTTTATTCATGATGGATCTGCACGGGTTCAGTTCAAACCCACAAGTTCTCTCTTTTTGAACCCTATAAAAATCTATAAATAGATTAATCGGTTAATTAATAACATGAGAATTGTAACATATCGTCGATCAATTAGCATGTGATCTATTACAAGATTAATACAAATGAAAACAATTTAAATACAGTAAATTTAACAAATTACAACCAAAATAACAAGTCGATCCTTAATATTCATAAAAATATAGTTGTAAAAATATGAATTCTATCGTGAATCAACGTTTCATTTTAGTGTATCGTATTGTCAATACATGAGTCCTCTATAAAATTTATTTCACACTCACACAAAAGGTTATATTCAATTATGTTGTCGTGGTCCCATAACTCGTATCAATGTATCGTATCATCAATACATAAGTTCTCTATAAAATTTATTTCACACTCACACAAAAGGTTATATTCAATTACGTTGTTGTGGTCTCATAACTCGTATCAGTGTATCGTATCGTCAATACATAAGTCATCTATAAAATTAATTTCACACTCACACAAAGGGTTATATTCAATTATGTTGTTGTGGTCCCATAACTCGTATCAGTGTATCGTATCGTCAATACATAAGTCCTCTATAAAATTTATTTCACACTCACACAAAAGGTTATATTCAATTATGTTGTTATGGTCCCATAACTCCTATAAATAATTTCAACAAATTATAACCAAAATGAAAATAAACTTTTGTCATGTCATCAGGTCAAAATTCATTTCAACTTGTGTTTTCATGGATCCAGTTTTAGGGTGACATATTTTTTTACTGGGTCTTTCACATTTTAATTAAGAATAAGTCTAAAGACAAAAATAAAAAATAAAATTACAATCTTTGAAATAATAAATTGTGATTTATGTATAGTAAAATTGACGTTGAAAATGATCTCATATGAAAGTAAAAAAAACAATCTTTGAGATAATAAATTGTGATTTGTATATAGTAAAATTAACTTTAATGATGATCTCATATGAAAGTAATATTATACTCATCATAATCTACTATTTCAACAATTATAAAATATGAAAGTGATATTGTACAAATTATAATCTAGTAATTCAATAATGATTAAATTTGTTGTATTTGTTTAATTAAAGTGAAACATTAGCTTGTGTGCTATGTTGTTATATAACTGTCCACCAACTTTAATAGTCAGACAATTGCAACAGTCAATCAACTGCGCGCAAGTCTAGTTCTGACATGAACAACCCAAAATTAGAAATTGCAAGCTGAAAATGATGGGCCATGTGGCATAAATAGTAGGAATTAAAGGACGTACCAACAAGAGTGCCTTAATGTTTGTCAAAGTAAGTCTCTCGCCGACAGAGTTTTCTCTGTTAGCCATAACAATGTCTAAGAAATCCGGCTTTCCCTTACGTTCATGAGCAGAAGATGAGTGCTCCTCAATCATCTTTGTCAACAACACGTCGAAACGTTTATGCAATCGCTTCATTCCACGTTCAATACCTTGCAAGTCAAGCCATGCAATGGATGGTATGAAATCACCAATGTTAAAGAACCCAGCTGATGTCATGAGCTCGACCACCATGTCCTTAAACTCATTAGATTCAGAGCCATGAGTCACAAATACACGACGACTGAGTATCAATTGGCCTATCATGTTTGCCATGGCAAAAGTCAACATCTCTGGCACCACCACTTGATCACCTTGCTTGCTAGACTCGTACATGGCTCGAATCATGTGTCCGAGCTCAATGTTTCGAACCTGAGTCCAGTCATCAAGAGCCTTCCCTCCAAGCATGTGTAAGTTGCTTAATTTTCTAAGCAACTTCCACCTTGGTCCATAGTCAGCAAAAACCATGTCCTGAGCATCATAGGCTAAATGGGTTGCACCAGCATTTGGAGGCCGGTTTGAGAAATTCATGTCAAGGGTCTTGAGAAATGCTCTAGCTGAATCTGGCGTAGATGCCACGACCATGTCACATGTGCCCATTTTTAGGTACATGACAGGTCCATATTTTTTGGACATTTTAGCAAGCGCTACATGAGGCATGTTTCCTAAGAGTGGAAGTGCACCTATAATTGGCCACCCTTTAGGACCCGGTGGGAGTGTCCTAGAAGGTTTTTTGAGAAGTGAACGAATTGAAAAGCGAGTGATGAAGAAAACGATAATGGCAGCTACAAGTTCCCGGATAAGGAATATGTCTAAAGCCATCATAGTGTATTGCAATTGAAATTAAGCTAGCTTGGCTACTTAGGCCTGTGTGACATAAGGTTGTGCCTCGATCCATGAAATTTATAGGGAATGATATAGTAGCTAGCCGAAGTGGTTAGGTGATTGAATTGCACGTGATTGACAGCGAAACCTGCTCAACTACTGATCCTCTAGAGAATCCTTGTTGAAGTATCGTCATTAATAAATAAATAAATAATTATTTGTAAGTTTGTGGTGATGAATTGATGATACTTCAACAAGTTATCCGATATTAATAAGAAAGGGACAACTCAAAAAGAAAAAATAAGAAAGGGTCAAAAACCAATTTGGTTGTCTCATCGCATCGCATCGCATCACACCTCCTCATCAGAGATGGGGTTGCATGCAATAAAAAACTAAAATGGGTCGCTGAAAAAATAAATGAGACTACCCATTATGACAACTAATTTTCTTGATCTATATGCGTAACACATTCTTACTATCTTTATCAAATCTCATTCTATATTTATTTATTTATTTTATTTTTTTAATAATGTTACCATTACTACAAGTTTTACTATTTTAGGTACATAAATTAATATGTTAAATTTTAATTGCAAAATAAATAAAATGTTAGATTTATTACCAAATTTACTACCAATAATATAATAAATATATTTCTAAATTATTTTTTGGAAAATGCTAAAGATATTACGATTTTATTGCTAATGATTTACAGAATTACATGACAGTAAATGTGATTGGTCTTACTTCAATACTATAGCAATAAATGTTTTAATTGCTATTTTGTGATTGGTAACATATCAATTTTTAAAATTTATGTAGTAAAATTTATAGTATCTTATCATCACTTTTACTTCTTCTTTTTTATTATATATAGTTTAAAAGTATAACACATTAATTTATAAGGTTTATGTAGTAAAATTTCTAATATCCCTAACATTAGGGGCGCAATCATAAATTTATTTGGGGACGGATTGAAATATTAAGTAAATATTGATGGTACGAAATAATATTATTTAATAAAAAAAATAATACACCTAATCATGAGGATATAATTAACCTTACCTTTCAATCTATATTCTATACATATGCAAAAAAGTAAATAAACATGCACTACAGATACAATAGATACTACTCACATGGCACTACAACAAAATACACCTATTACAACAAGAGTTATTACAACAAAAATGATTATTGTGGTAATACACGTACTATTACATCAATTCATTAGATTTCGTTGCAAGAGTTACTTAAAAACTGGTAATTTATTACTTCAAAAATAAGTTGTTGTAATAGGTTATAAAATATCGTTGCAATAAATCATTATGTAATTTATTGCAATGAAGTTAGTAGTTGAAGCAATAGTTATGAATATTACAACAAGACGTTTTGTTGCAATAGAAAAATATGATATTACAACAAGACGCTTTGTTGCAATAGGAAAAATATAATATTACAACAAGATGTTTTGTTGCAATAAGAAAAATATGATATTATAACAAGACACTTTGTTGCAATAGGGAAAATATAATATTACAACAAAAAAAAAAAAAAAAAAGATTTTAGACCATCTAGACACTGGGAGTGCCAAATTACAGCCCAAGTTGCTGGTTAAACTTAACCCAGGCCCATGTGTTTCGTTGCAAAAAAAAAAAAATTCAACTATCACCGTGAAAGATATTCTCTAAGCAATGAGAATATGAGAATAGAGAAATGAGAATTTGCCTAACAACAAGCAACATACAGACATGGAGGATCCTTGATCAAAATCAAAAATCAAAATCCTTTCTTTTCGTCATTTTATTATTTTTGTTCCACCTTTTCTCAATCACGTAAATAAAAGTTTGTATTTCTTCTTTCATCTTCTATTACCACTATTATATTTATTATTATTAGAGGTAGTAGTAGTAGTAGAGTTGTTATTATTATTATTTTGTTATTCCCCAAATCTCACCGCACATCTCAATCACGCTCTTCGATTCTTCATCTTAATAGTTTTTAGAGAGAGAAACAAAGAACTCTGGAATTTATATTCGCTTTTCTTGTCAAACACGAACTTGAAGTGCCTTGTTTTAGAGAGAGAAACTCCATTTCTAGAGCGAGAAACTGGAATTTTCATTTCTTTCGGATTTGAGTGAGGGAGATTTTGTTGGTTTTTTATTTTTGGAAAATTTTTTTTGATTTTGAGATTCGGAGAAGTTCGATTTCTAGGGTTTTTGGTGGTCAGCTTGATCTTCGGCAATGGAGGTTGTTGTTGGTTCAGAGGGAGAGAAGAAGAAGCCGCCGGAGGGTGAGAACAAGATGAAGCGGAAAATGAAGACTGCTTCGCAGTTGGAGATTCTGGAGAAGACTTATGCTGGTTTGTTTGTTTGTTTGTTTTTTCCCTGAGCTTGAATTTGTTTGGTTTATGAGAAATTTTTGTTAATTTGTGTTGAATTTTGGTTTGGTTCAGTGGAGGCGTACCCGTTAGAGGCATTACGAGTTGAGCTTTCAACGAAATTAGGGCTTTCTGATCGAATAACTTTTAGGCTATATATGCTTCGTACCCTGTGTACAAGAACTCGAACGGACATATGTGGCATCAAAGCTAATGGAATTGAATAGTGAGATAGTCAGGATGGTAATATCATAATATGGTTTAAGGTTTTGGTTGGATTGAAGTGCACTATTTTTTTTGGGTTTGCCTGACTTCATCATTAATCATGCCATTTATGCTTCATTATTTTTTCAAGGCATTTACTGTCTGTGCAAGTTAATGGACACTGAATAATATGAAGTCATTAATTTGTGATATTATTATATGGCTTAGGTTTTGATTGGAGTGCATTACTTTTCTGTATTTGCATAATTTTTTAGCGTTGATGATACCAATTTGTGGTTGCTCATTACCATCTGTGCAAGGTATAGAATAAGCTCGGGAGAAAGAAGCGATGGATTGAAGATGCATTAGTTCTTAGTGATTCTTTGATTAGCCATGTTTTATTTCTTAGTACTCCTATGGATGTATGGTTCACCATTTTTCTTCTCTATGATAACTATGATGAAATGGAATTCTGATATGTTAATTTTCAAGCATGTCCTGTTATCCTCAACAAGGTTCATTGTAAAAAAAAGTATATATATATGATTGGTTGATTTGTGTGAGAATTTGACAGTCTCATCAGTATCTTCTTTTCTTCTTCGTCTTCCTTCATCAGTATCATTATGCATGCAGTAAATCATATGCGATGAACAAGTAAAAGATGCCATTTGGGTTTAACAAGACTTGATGCAGCATCAAAGTCAAAAGATAAGCGAGTATTAACACCAAACTCACAAACCTGAGGCTTCCAAAGCTGTGGAGTGAAAACAGTACAACAAATGAACACCCCCAATGGCTTCAGCCTTCAAGTGGACGTTGAGATCAAACAAGAAACTTGGTTGATACAATTAATAACCTATGCTAACAAGAACCTAAGGAAACCTCTGAACTAGCATCTATTTACCATCCTTTTCTTTTATGCTGCTGTTCTTCCCCCTCCTTTTGGTGTAAGTTGTTGATTAGTACTTATTGAATTAAGTTGATAATGCCACTTGGGGAAAGTAGTAATTTTTTCTGAACAATGCTGGAAACTCAAGAAGTGTGGAAGTCTTATTCTAGTGAATGTAGGATTCGAGAATCTTAGAGTTGCATGCTTGTTTCTGTTCCCCAATCAGTTGGAACTGTATGAGTTCCAGTTAACTTTACTATTCTCATGGTTTCTGAACTGCTCACACAAATTTCCCCTTTTTCTCCATTATGTTCTTATCTGAACTAATAAAGCTGCTAAAATCAATCTGTTGACTCAACAAGATAAGAAAATGACACATAGTTGCAACAAGTTGTCACTAAGCTAAGTGCCATGTGTGTGTGTGTTTTAAGGTTGAAATTTATATCTTCACATCACCTCCGTTAATCTCATATTAATGATGGATTTTTTTTTTCTTTAAATAATCTTTTTCCAGCTTTTTGATATATGATCTTGACTCTGTTATCTGTGCCAGGTTTCAGGTGAAAAAGAAGCAGTTTTTTGTTAACTTTATGACTATCATGCTCTTTGGTGCCATTGGTACATTAATATCCTGTGCAGTCATATCATTAGGTACACATCTAGCAACTTTATATATATATATATATATATATATATATTTTGTTTTGTTTTAAATTACATATAATTTTTCCCTTGAGTAGTACAGAGGCAAGAAAAGGCACATGTCAAGTTTGTTAAACTGCATCCTTATTCTGTTAGACAGCATTTTCATGTGTTGGTGATGGTTTTATCCCCAAATACATTGATTGATAAATAGTGTTATGTCATTCTATGTTTTAATTTTAAGATTACTTACCTTTGACTATAATTTGGTTAATAATCATTTCCATGTGTACGCATCTTGATAATAGAATCTTAAATAATAATGAGATGATTTTGTGCTTACTGTGGCCTCAAATGATTTGGTTGCTGCATTAGATGTTTGTAATGAGGATAATGTCTAAGTTATGTGGACTTATTATTAAATTTGTGTATAGGCCTGCTAGACTCTGTTTTTTGTACATATTAGTCCCTTCTGCTGTAATTCCCACTCCTACAGGTTTTGCTGTACTCATTGGTTACTTGGTTTTAATGACACCACAATCTGTTAATTTTACGGACACCTGAAGCTATTTTTGCTAATCATATTAATATAAATGTTATTAACATTTGGTTAGTAGTGTAACTTTCCTTATATTTTCATGTAAAGAGGTCTACAAACGAATCTGTGTTGCTGGATCCGATGCTACACTTGTGGAGTCTCCAACTGAACCCAAATGGTCCCCTGATGGTACTTTTTTAATCTTATTGGTTGATGATTAAACTAATATACAAAAATTCATGTGAAGTTATCATTGTAGTGAAAATAATTGAACATGTAACAAACGAACTCCTCAAATTCTCGATTAATAGGGGAAGGCTGTATTTGCCTTCTCTTAAAATTTCATTTTTGTTCTGGAAAGAGTGGTGGGATCTATAGGCTTTGGAAGTTATCCCCTACCATCCATTTAAGGAATTGTGTGGATTTTCCTTCTCTTTTGGATGTTTCTCTTGTATTCTTCCATTTACTAGGGTAGCACTCCTTTTTGCACATTTTTTAATGAATTACTTATAAAAAAAATTGTGTAGTGGAATACCCTTAAGTTCCTCTTCTGCTCTTTTGGATTCTAGTATGATAGATTAATTCATTATTTTTCTGGATTCTCACGTTGGTTTATTAGAAAATAATGATTCACAATTTCATGCTCAATGGTTGCCTCAAATTATTTTGTAATGTGATTAATTTATATAGGTAGAAGATCTAAATTTTTAGTGGCTTCATTCTTTTATCCACCAAATAATCCCACGTACCAAGGTAGTAAGGGAGAAAAGCCCCCATTGTTATTGAAAAGCCATGGTAAGTTATTGTTAATCTTTTCTATGTAGGATTGTCTTTGTTAATTCATAATTTTTAATTTTCCACTCAACACAAGGGTGTAAAAAATGAGGCCATTTCCTATGCAACAAAGCTCTTACACTTCCTGATGCAGGGGGTATGAAGACCATTTTATTTAATTTTAAAAGTGAATTGTATTTGTATTATTGGTCCATTGGATTTTGTTTTAGGTCTTATTAGCTAGTTAAGTTATTTAATTTCTTAGCGTCAAGGGTACTTATCAAAAAAATAATAATTTCTTAAGGTCAAGGTTATTGTTGTTATTCAATAATTGGCTTTGCCCCAAGTTAATTAGGGTTAGGATATAGCCTAGTAGTCTGTAGGAGCGTGTTATTGTACTCCTATGGAGACAAGTTTATGATGAATAAAATTTCTTTTGGAATTTTTCCAATGCATTGGTGTGATTCCAAGCAACCCTAAGTGTTGATTCCTAAGTTTTCTATCTTTGCAACCCTAGGTGCTGATTACTAGTTTTTATTTATTTATTAGTTTTTCTGTTCTTGTTGATTCTCAATCTCCTTTGAAAATTTGTGCTGCATCACTTCCCAACTTATAATGCTTTTTAGGCATGTTAATTCTGGTAGGTGATCCTTTTATTTAGAACTAGTACACACTCACAAACATATGTACACAATATTCAATCAGATCCAGGGTGTTTATTTCTATATCAGGGGTAGTGCTCATATTGTTATTTTGTAAATGAATATAAAACAGCTTGAGAGAGTATGAGATAGGCCGTCTAATGAATAATGTTTTGATATGTATGCATGTTTCAAAGCTTTGCATTTGGAGTTGGAGACATGTTTAAGATAGTTATTAATTTTGGATCTTATCATGGTAAGGCTGTGGTATGGTGATTAGTTGTGTTTTGCTTCAGGAAATCAGCCTAACTAAAAAATCTACGAGCGAGAAAATCAGCTTCAGGAAGCAAGTATGTGTTCTGCTTCTATAGCATTTACACATAATTTTTATCCACATAATTTTTTTTATTTTTTTATTTTAAATTGACCAATAGTAGCATTTACTTTAGAGATTGGTGATCTGTTTTAATATTGGCATGTTTTTCTCATGCATTTATATGGGCCTCTTGTGTTTGCTACACAATATTGCCATTAAGTTCAAATGCTATTTCATGAGTATGGGTTTTACTACAGTCTACTATATGCTTTGAAGTGAAAATTAACATGAGTTTGTATTTGATCTTCTTTCTGAAAATTTTGACTTAAAAGAATGATTGTTTTTTTGTTTATCTATTGAGTAAAGTTGATGTGGATAGTTTTGTACAAATTTTGATAAGCATGTTATATACACGTTTATATATTGAGTTCTTACAATTATTTTCTTTTTTATAGGAAGGTAACCAATATTGTGGCTTTTGATTGATACATGGATGAAACATGGATTGGAGCTCAAAGAGAATTTTGTGTTTGTTGTAAATCGATAAATTTGTATCCATTAATGACTTAAACTTAGATAGGGGGATTATTTTTGTACTTATGAATTTTATGTAGAAGTTGTAGTTATTAATATTGTGAAGTGTTATAAATTTTCTATCTTTTTGTAGATTTTTTGATTTTGTGAATGTTGCTCTTTATTTAGTTTTTATATTATTAAACAAGACCGGTGACATAGAAATATCAACAATTAATGATGATTAAAAAAAAAAAAAAATTATTGCAACGAAATGGTTGAATCAATACCTTATCGCAACGAAATAATTGAGGCAATAAAAATGCTATATAACTTTATTGCAATGAAATGGTTGAAGCAATACCTTATCGCAACGAACTAGTTGTGGTAATAAATGAAATTATCGCAACAAAAATCTTGTTGCAATATATGATATTTATTGCAACGATATATTTTGTTGCGAAAACTTATTACCACAGAGTTTATTGCAACGGCTAAAACCTATTACCACAGAGTTTATTGCAACGGCTTGCAACGACTAACTTTTGTTGTAATAAAAGTTTATTGCAACAAAATGAAAGTTATTGCAACAAAAAATTTCGTTGCAATTAACCTTTTTTCTTGTAGTGTGGTGTCCCAAAAATAGTGAGAGTATTCACTACTCACTCACCCACACCACTCACCCACACCACATCATTCAATATTTCAATTCAGTATAATCACAACATCACTGCACAAACAGCAAACAATACACATAAAGCTGTAAACCAAGCCACTAAACCAATGGGCAGTAGGCCAGTGACTTATAGGGCAGTAGATATTGTAATGTGGTATTTTCCACTCCAAAAGTCCAAAGTCGACTTTCTACTGTTTAGCAAAAAAAAGTCCACTTTCTACTTCACACGTTTCCTCATGTGGCACTCCTTAGTCCTTTCACTGCACTTTCTTTCTTCTCTTTTTTCATTCTCACTTTACTTCTTTCTTTTATTCTCGATCAGTTCTCTTTTTTAGCTAAATATTCTCGATCAGTTCTCTTTCATATACCATTGCAATTACGGGAAAAACAAAAAACAAAAAATATGAAAAATCTGTCTATTTTTTTTTTTGGAGCTTAAAAAAATAGAGAAAGAAAGCATGAATAAAAGAACACTCAAATTTATCTTTCAATCAAAAAAATAAAAATAAAATAAAAAGTCTATTATTCTTATATTCTGAACATATTAAGGGGGTGGGAGGAAATGACTAATGAGCCATAAACAATGGCTGGTCGTATAGCAAAAAGGACATACACAGAAAAAAAATATAAATAAAAAGGAATAGAAAATGTGAGACATTTAAAATCAGCAAAAGCGTAGTAAAGCAAAGCACAAACAAATTTGTTGTATGGAGCCATATGAAAGACAAAAACAAAAACAAAAAAAATTACAACAAATGCATGTTCCACTTCCATCAATCGAATGAGATGAATACCAATCATGACTTATCTGCAGAGTTGATTAATGATTAGATTTAATGGAACGGGGTCAATATTACGATTATTAATGATTTTTTGTGTGTAGGGGGCTGTAGATGTTGGGGATAGTATTTCTTTATACAGTAGTGTGGGGGTGTACAGTAGCATATATATATATATATTTTTATTAAAAAAAAATAATAATAACTTGCTGTTGAAGAGTTTGATATCATGACAAAGACTAGTCCGACATTATTGAGGTGTGATATCATTTTCCGATTTAAATCCGATCAGATATCAATAACTATTATTTATATTTTTCTGACATTTCCATTTTTAAAAACCACGTGGGTCTTTGTCAATTGTCATCAAATATCATTTTCCGTTAATGTAAGTCACCGACTCACCGTTATCATCAATCAATTCATGACAGACGCAGACCAATTATCATCTAAAACTAAAAATAAAAACCAATACTCATCTCATGTTCTCCTTTGTTTATTCTGTAAAAGTTTCTGCCTTATCCCTTTGTTGACAGGTAGTAGTCTCTAAAATGACTAGCATGAATGAGGCGGCTTCAACACCACTTAGACACTTTATCATAGACAAATTTGCACTGATGTAGCTTTACTAAATAATTTATCTTCTCATGTTTATTTCCTCCACCAACAATTCTTTCTCTCTCTCTTCCTATAATACCAAAAAATAATAAAAACATATTTAAATAAAATAAAGAAAAATAAATAACGAATTTGTTGGGGTGTGTATTTAAAAAGATAGGTAACTAAAATAGATAAGTGGCTTTCTAACAAAATTTTTACAAGAAATTTGTTGAGTTCATTGTGAATGCTCATACTCTAATTAAATCTTGTTATCTAAACATGTAAATTTTAAAAACAGTGAAAATATTATGTCATGTCAAACAATAACACGTACTTATAAAAAAAAAGTAACACATACAAAGGATTGGCCTTTTATTTCAGGAAAAAAAAAAGTAATTACCAGACAAAATGAGTCTAAAAGATTTTCAATCACTTCAAAGTCTGAAAGTGCATGTATAGGCGTATAGGCCATGAGGATGGCTATCAAACGAACAGTAGTCCAAGTATTGTGTACAACCAAGCAGTACCAAAAAGTCCGCCATACTTAATTGCCTGGGAGCTCGAGACGCCTGTGACCACCACCAGCACAGGTGTCCTCTCTTTGGAGGGAAAGGCTTGTACCAGTGCTCAGAATACTGGACCATTGATATGTTATCACATATTCAAAAAGGTATAAAATTGGATATGTGATAACGTTTTTACGGGTGGGTCAAGTGTTTCTGTATAGTGGACTCAAGTCACTCCCCTCTTTGGATTATTATATTTTTTTGATAATTTTGCTTTTAAATTAAATTTTTATCCCAGTAAAGCCGTAACGTGACGCTTCTGAAAGAATCTTTTTTTTTTTTTTGAAAAGAGCAGGGATATGGATTTTTCTCTTTGGATTATTTGAAAAAAGGGAGAGTTTGCTTTTAAATTAAATTTTTATTCCAGTAAAAGCCGTAACGTGACGCTTCTGAAAGAATCTTTTTTTTTTTTTTTGAAAAAGCAGGGATATGGATTTATCTAAAGTAGGCTAATTGTGGGCTCTGTTACCCTGAAGTGTCTTTTCATGGATAGGGAGGCCGGGCAGTCAAAGTTTGATATGGATTTATCAAAAGTAGAGCTAATTGTGGGCTCTGCTACCCTGAAGTGTTTTTTCAAAAAGGGAAAGTCGGCTTTTATCCTGAGGCACTCATTCATGGATAGGGAGGCCGGGCAGTTAAAGTTTGATATGGATTTATCTAAAGTACAGCTAATAGTGGGCTCTGCTATCCTGAAGTGTCTTTTCAAAAGGGGAAGTCGGCTTTTATCCTGAGTCACTCATTTATTGATAGGGAGGCCGCGCAGTTAAAGTTTTATGAGCAGTAACTTATTATTTTCCATTAGAGATGGGTTCAAGTTAATTATAACTCTTAAGAAGTTATAGCATTGATCTATAATAGATCTTATGGTAAAAATTATTTGTTTTTATATTTCATTAATTATTTTCTCTTTTTTATTTTATTTTAAAAGGAGAGGAAAAAAATGGTGAGAGTTGCACAATCAAAATTGCAAAAAGGGTGAGAAAAAAAGAAAAAGATGAGAAGGGTTTTTGGTCTTTTTAATAACACAAAATTTTAGATAGAATGAAAATATAAAAAAAGAGTGTGTAAAAATATCAATATGTAAAAGAGAAAAACGTCTATGTCATATACTTCCCATTAAGATTTTCAAGATTTTTTTAATAGTGCTTCTTCCCTGTTAGTGTTATTGATTTGATGATGATGCTGCCACAACAACAATGCAAGTAAATCCCATTTTTACCGCTGCCATGGAAAAAGCATCGCCGTTTACTTCTTCCTTCTATGTTTTCTTTTTTTTCCTTTTCTGCTTCTAATAGATTTTGATATTCAGCCCAAAAAAAAAAAAAATCTCTGTTACTTCTATTTTATATCATTTCTATATCTATTTGGAGGTGATTGACAACGGTGAGGACTGAAAAAAAGTAGTTTTAATAAAAATGGACAGAGAGAGAGAGAGAGGGAAGAGAAAAAGTAGAGAATTTAGGTAAAGTAGAAGAGGGAGGGAGAGAAAATATGAGATAATTAATGAAGTGTAAGAACAAATTATTTTTACTGTAGGATCTATTAGAGATCAACAATTTAAAAAATGTGTAACTTCTTAAGAGTTACAAACCCATCTCTTTCCATAAAAATGTGTGTATAAGAATTAAAATTTGGAAATAATTATATAATTAACTCTATAATTTGATATTGTTTTCAAGTTAAACTCTAAAGTTTAGACTCACGAATGGTTACCATATGGTTTAAAATTGTTATAGTTTAATCATTTTATGAGTTTAACAAAAAAACCAATATAAGTTGCACTTGGTTTTATCTAATTACTAAAAATCATTACGTGAAAATTATAAGTTAAATTTTGACTATGAAAAAATTACAACACAACTTATTCATATATAAAGAACCTAGCAAATAAACGCAATATAAAAGGATATCCTATCCTTATGTGGGTTTGCTAACATTAAAATATTGTTTAGTATTAAAATGAGTAGTATTTTATTGTACACGTAATGATTTTATTATGTGAAGCAGGTTAAAGGTGGATCAGGATTCTCTAGAGTTCCTAGGTACTCTACCACATAGAGTTCTCTAAATCATAACCTTTATTTTTATAATAAACCGTTCAGATTATGCCACGTCATCATTCTACTAAAAAAATTCATAAAATATTAGTTTTTATTTTTTATCACTTAACGTGTTAACACTTATCTATTAACATCAATATTTTCAAGGATTTTGTTAATAAAATGATGACGTGGCATAATTTGAACCATTTATTATAAAAAAAAAAAATTAAGATTTAGAGAACTCTA
>OU015770.1:4299301-4337514 GCA_907173295.1 Fagus sylvatica | reverse complement strand
AATTCCACGTGTTAGGCCCCACTGATTAAAGGGGAGTTTGGGCTCACATGTGAGGGGAAGTATTGGAATAATGGTTGAATGATTAAATTCATCATTTTCTAACGGCTTAAGCTTTTGGGACGACTAGTCAGATAAGTGTTATGCATAAAATTTTAAGCTTCTATGTAATTCTTCACTTGACGTGATGATTATTTGACTAGTTTTCAACAAATTCTGTGTGTGTGTGTGCCTTTCTAGGGGGGTTGGGTGGAGGTATTGATTAAGTTACCATGTACTTATATTACAGAAACAGAGGGCTCCACATATATGTATTTCTCTATGTATGCCACTGTCAATGCAAACATTATATTCATGCTAACTTGCTGCATTGTTATCATATTTTTTTTAACGGCAAATTACTCATTTTGGTCATGATTTTCCGTAGAGATGATTTCTGCAATTATAATTGCTTCTGTAAAATGAAGATTGAATTGCATTAACATGTACCTTAATCTGGATAAAGGGAGCACCAGATAAATCTGGAATAGAAATTAGATAATATGAAAATTTCACCAAATAGATTTTAGCCTTATTTGAAGGTTTGAACCCTATCAGGTCCAGTCAAATGCCACTGAATTATACTGTATATCATTTCCCTTGCAACCAATTCATTGTATTCTTCCATCTTTAAACCAGTTTAATATATATAAATACACACACAGACACACACATGCATAATGCAGACAGCATGTAACTTTGGTTGTTGATTTGTTTTATGTTTAAAACAATAGTTCTTTATGTTTCAGTGCAATTAATTTCCGAATGAGATTTTTGCTAGTAAAAGTAAAATATGATTGATTTTTCTTATTTCTTTCAGGACGAGTCTGTTTTAATATGGTTATCTGAGAAAGAGGAGAAGCATCTTAAACTAAGCAATGTCTCTAAAATTATCTCTGGACAACGCACTGTAAGTGTCTTTGCTGTGAAGAAAACTTCATTTATATGCCTATGCTGCCATAATTTTAGGAGAATGTAATGTCTTCAGTGTGATCATTTGACCGAAGAGATATGTTTTTATTGAATGATTCAAATTCCTTTTTCTTGATCATTTCTTTGGCACTAAAAAATTGTCTATGGGATTATGCCAACTTGTTTTGCTGATTGTTTGATCAATATCTTATATTTTTAATTGCTTAACATTTTTAAGTGCAAATTATTGTTAATGTAGTCCAGCCTTGCATGACTAGAACTTGGAATACACTACATCCAATTCCTATTCGTAATTTTCATCTTAATTTATTTATAATTTTTTTTTTATCCTAAGTTAACATCCAATTTCTATTTTGACCTGGCATTTCATTCTGTTCACTATTTCTGGTTGAACTGTTTATCATTTAACTTGCTTTTTATCGTTCATTGAGAGGTTTATTTGCCATGGATCTTAAATCTGTAAACTCATTGCCACTTGTTTTGAATCTGTCAGCCTATGCTTACTGATGTGGTTCTGTCTCTTACTACGATATACCTTAATGAAGATGTTTTGCATTAAATTTTATTGACTGAAGTGATACTGAAAATTTCTTATGAGCCTTATGTCATTGATTATGTTTGTGTGTCTGCACATGTGTTCCGATTTGTATTCTAGTCTATTTTCTAACTCCATGTATTGCCTTTAACCATCTATGATGGCTTCATGCTATGCCATAAGTTTTTGTTTTGTGCACTGATTAAAAATGTCCTAATTTTTTCCCAGCCAATCTTTCAAAGGTATCCACGGCCTGAGAAGGAGTATCAGTCATTTTCTCTCATATATAATGAAAGATCACTAGATCTGGTAAGATTTTTCTTTATAGTGGTCATTCCCTTCCATTTCTATTATTATTGGTTGTATTGGATTGATTCCATGGTCCTCTTAACACATCTTCTCTCCCTTGTGAGGTTTAAGATTGTGTTTGTTGAAGGGGTTTCTAATCTGGTGATCTGCTTCTCCTGGACCAGATTTGCAAGGATAAGGATGAAGCTGAAGTATGGTTTAGTGGTTTAAAAGCCTTAATTTCACGTAGTCATCACCGGAAATGGAGAACAGAATCAAGGAGTGATGGAATTCCTTCTGAAGCAAATAGTCCTAGAACATACACACGAAGAAGTTCTCCTTTGAATTCTCCTTTTGGTAGTAATGAAAGCCTGCAGAAGGTAAGGTTATATTAATTCATACGTGATTCCCGTTTTGAGTGAAAATGTAGATTTAAGAGAATTTCTTATGCTCAATTCAGGATAGTGGAGATCACCTTCGTCTTCATAGTCCATATGAAAGTCCCCCCAAGAATGGTCTGGATAAGGCATTGTCAGATGTGATATTGTATGCTGTTCCTCCCAAAGGTTTCTTCCCTTCGGAATCGGCTAGTGCTTCAGTCCATTCTTTGTCATCAGGAGGCTCAGATAGCGTACATGGCCACATGAAGGCAATGGCAATGGATGCTTTTAGAGTTAGTCTATCGAGTGCAGTTAGTTCATCAAGCCAAGGTTCTGGCCATGATGATGGTGATGCCCTGGGGGATGTTTTCCTTTGGGGGGAAGGCACAGGGGATGGTGTTCTAGGTAGTGGAATTCATAGAGTTGGGAGTTGTTTTGCTGCTAAAATGGATTCTTTGTTGCCGAAAGCCTTAGAATCTGCAATAGTACTTGATGTCCAGAACATTGCCTGTGGTGGACGACATGCTGCCTTAGTCACCAAGCAAGGAGAGATTTTCTCCTGGGGGGAGGAATCTGGAGGCAGGCTTGGGCATGGAGTAGACTCTGATGTTCTACACCCAAAGCTAATTGATGCCTTAAGTAGTACAAACATTGAGCTTGTAGCTTGTGGTGAGTACCATACATGTGCTGTAACACTGTCTGGTGATTTGCACACATGGGGTGATGGCACCTACAATTTTGGTCTTCTTGGGCATGGAAATGAAGTGAGTCACTGGGTCCCAAAAAGAGTAACCGGGCCCTTGGAGGGCATACATGTTTCATCTATCTCTTGTGGACCCTGGCACACGGCTGTTGTAACCTCCGCTGGGCAATTGTTTACTTTTGGTGATGGCACATTTGGTGTTCTGGGCCATGGAGATCGGAAAAGTGTTTCAATACCAAGGGAAGTAGAATCCCTTAAGGGGCTCCGCACTGTCCGAGCAGCTTGTGGTGTTTGGCATACAGCTGCTGTTGTAGAAGTCATGGTTGGGAATTCAAGTTCCAGCAACTGTTCTTCAGGGAAGTTGTTTACTTGGGGAGATGGGGATAAAGGTCGACTTGGGCATGGTGACAAGGAAGCAAAACTTGTGCCTACCTGTGTTGCCCTTGTTGATCCCAACTTTTGTCAAGTTGCCTGTGGACATAGTCTGACTGTTGCCCTTACAAACTCGGGTCATGTCTATACAATGGGCAGTGCTGTTTATGGCCAGTTGGGGAACCCCCAATCTGATGGAAAACTCCCTACTCGTGTTGAAGGAAAGCTTTCCAAGAATTTTGTAGAGGAGATAGCTTGTGGTGCTTATCATGTTGCAGTTTTAACTTCAAGAACCGAAGTCTATACTTGGGGCAAGGGAGCAAATGGTCGTTTAGGTCATGGGGATACAGATGATAGGAATTCCCCAACATTAGTAGATGCTCTAAGAGATAAGCAAGTCAAAAGTATTGCCTGTGGTACTAATTTTACTGCAGCTATCTGCCTTCATAAGTGGGTCTCAGGTGTTGATCAGTCTATGTGTTCTGGCTGCCGCCTGCCTTTTAATTTTAAAAGAAAACGTCACAATTGTTACAATTGTGGACTTGTTTTTTGTCATTCATGCAGCAGCAAGAAGTCTCTTAAGGCTTCTATGGCTCCAAATCCAAACAAACCTTATCGTGTCTGTGATAATTGTTTTAACAAACTAAGGAAAGCTATTGAAAGTGATGGTTCATCTCATTCTTCTATGAGCAGAAGAGGAAGTATCAATCAAGGTTCACTTGAGTTTATTGAAAAAGATGAGAAGTTGGATACCAAATCTCGTGCTCAATTTGCAAGATTTTCGTCGATGGAATCCTTGAAGCAAGCGGAAAGCCGATCTTCTAAGAAAAACAAGAAACTAGAATTTAACAGCAGTCGTGTCTCGCCTGTTCCAAATGGAGGTTCCCAATGGGGACCACTTAATATTTCTAAATCTTTTAATCCGGTATTTGGGTCATCTAAGAAGTTTTTCTCAGCTTCTGTTCCTGGATCAAGAATTGTTTCTCGAGCTACATCCCCAATATCAAGGCGTCCCAGCCCACCTCGTTCAACGACACCAACCCCTACTCTGGGAGGACTTACCTCACCAAAGTTTGTCGGGGATGATACTAAAAGGATGAATGATAGCCTTAGCCAGGAGGTTATTAATTTAAGAGCACAGGTACATGGTTCTCCCTACCTTTCAAATGCTCACTTGTGTTAATTCGTTGCTTTACTTACCATATCTTCTGATTTTTACCCATTGAAATTTTCATGTAGTAAGAATGGTTATGTACTGACAGGTAGTAAATTAGAGAAAGAACTGCCTCTAGGTTCCAACAAAATATTTCGCCTCATTGGTTACTTATCAAAAAAAAAAAAAATTCGCCTCATTGGTATTGTAACTTGAAATTAGGGAATTGTGACATTAGACACCTATGTTGTCAATTGGAATTATGATATATGACTGAGTGTGATTCATGGTGCAGATGCATTTTGTCCATTTATTTCTATTTTAGTGCCTAGAGCTTCCCAAGGAAATGCAAATTAACTGTAGATAATGACTAGATTGCTTGAACTGGTCCATGAGAGTGCAGGAGATAACTTGTGACCTTCCTGCAACACCAACAACAACTGCAAGCCCTGTGTATTTAAGATAAGATATTGCAAGAATCTTTTTATATGTTGTTAGAATAATGGTTAAATGATTAAATTTTTTTTGATAAGTAATAGGAAATTTTATTGATAGAAAAAAAGCTTAGTACATAAGCAATGTACTAAGACCAGAATTACAAGCAACCATCAATAAAATGAAACATAGAAAAGTGAGGCTGACTATGCATAGCCGCCATCCACTCCACTATAGTACAGAGAAAGATCAATTTTAAGTCCATAGAGTGCCGTTCTGGGGTGGGTTTGGGTGTAGAATATGTGATGCAGGACAACCCTAGGCTTCACCACGTAGAGCAACTTGATGACTTGGATTCACCACCAAGCCGTAAATTTCAAAAGAAAGTACTCTTTTTTATTAATAATAATAGTCTCCTCAAAACAAACACAACCTGGAGCTCTTATAGCTTCTAGTAAGTCTCCTACTAAAACTCAAATACAAAGAGATAATCCTAATCTAAATCCTAATTTGGAAAATCGTGAAATCTAATCTTTATTGATCCCTACCTGAAAGGTTTAATTAAATTTTTTAAAACAAGGCAACATATAAAATAATTAACAATAAATTTAAAATAATAAATTCTGAAAAATTCTTGGTTCTGCTCCCGCATCAATATCTTGCCTTATAATAGAACAATAGGTACGGTGAACAAATGTAATATATATATTGACAAAGATGCATAACACTGTCTTGATTCTGCAAATGCCATGGGTGATTGAAGCTAATTATTTTGTAAGTATTCAAATGAGTGTCAGACAATGGTTCACGAGTTTGTGTCCTAATATATCTGACAAAATTAAATAATTTGTACAAATTGAAATGATCAATTACTTGACCATTTTCTTTAAAGAACTGATTTTAATCTTTTACTTGGCCATAAAATTTGTAGTTGAGATCTCTAGCTTACAACTTAAATTCGGCTTTCCATAACCTAATCTGCATATAGAACTTGCTCAGTTGTAGTTGTGCATATTCCTGACCAAATTTATTTGTAGGTGGAAACTCTCACTCGCAAAGCACAACTTCAAGAAATTGAGCTGGAAAGAACAACCAAACAGCTAAAAGAAGCAATAGCAATTGCAGGGGAGGAAACTGAAAGATGCAAAGCAGCAAAGGAAGTAATCAGGTCGCTGACAGCCCAAGTAAGATTGGTGTTTAATATTGGGGGATTTTGGATTACAGTGTACATGAAATCTACCAGTTATGTTCTGCATGGCAACAGGGAGGAGTCCTATCCATTTAGTCAATTTTATATATCTGGTTTGAGCTTAAAGACATAACATAAAAATGAAATAATAAAAAAATCATTTTGACAATTTTATATATTCTGGTCTGCGCTTAAAGACATTCTGTTAAAAAAAAGAAGATAAAATTAAATTATCTTCAATAATCTCTATTTTCTTGCCAGTTGAGCTAGAGCACATTGGCAAGACTCATTGGCAATAATCTCTATTTTCTTGCCAATGTGCTCTAGCTCAACTGGCACCTCCTCCCCTTATAAGTGCTAGGTGGAGAATGAGGTCGTGGGTTCAAGACTCATCCGCGTATGTAACTTACCAATTAAAAAAATAAAAATCTTATTTTCTATTCCAGAATTTTATCATAATTGGGAACAATACTCTTTTTGCTCTGCAAATACTTCAGTTTTAGTGTGATATTTGTTCCTTCATATGTCATGGGGAAGAAAGTGAATTATTTCTTTTGTTGTATCCATTGGACGTCCAAAAACCCTTAATCGTTCTTTGTAATGAATCTAATTATCTGTTAAACAAAAAACTTAAATAACAACATATAACTAAAATACTTATAAAAACAATCATATAACTATCTACAGCTATATGTTTGTTACTGTATCTGAAAACTTTAGTGACGGTGGAGCATGTAGAGAACTAAAGCCAGAACAGATTGGATACAATGTGCTTTTTACTCTAATTTTTTCAGACCATAAACTTGTCAAAAACACTGACACCAAAGATGCTGATTTGACCTTGCCTTTCCTTAGTTCTCATGAGGCTATATTGTCGTGCGTGTTTTACTTTCCCCGCACACATTCACTACTAGCTGTCCACTGATGCAGAAAGAGAGAATCTGTCAGTCATGTCTTTGCACTAACATATAAATAATTTTGCTACCACCAGTTTTTTTTGTTAAATTGTGATCTACCAATGTCTCTGTTCTCTTTCTCTAGTACTTGATGTAATCTTTATAGAATGTTGAGCTCGAAGTGGCTACACCACCCTGCTCAAGGTATAAGTATAACATCTTTTTGGTTAATGAGGTTAAAGTAATGGTGTATTTCTGCTTGGTAAATTGTTTTTGCTGGGACTTTGATAGAGGCTTATATTTTTTAATTTCTAGCCTTTCTTCAAATTTCTGCAAAGTGCTTTAAAAGTGGGAGCTTCAAATGTATCTAGAGTTCTGTATAATCAGATATGAGTTGGTTTGTTCTGCACTTGTGTTTTCATTGGATACTGATGGAATCCTTAATGCTTTGTTATCCTTGATAAAGTTCCAAGTTTTTATATTCTACACTGTATGCATTTGCAAACTTAAAACTCATGCGGCATGATTTTAGTTACCAGTTACTAATAATCTAAGGTAACCATGCACTGATAAATTGCTTGAGTTGCATCTAGGACTCGATCCAGGAAAGTGGTTAGATAACTGATAAATTTTATTGAGCTATTGTTACTTGAGCTTTTATTGGTAACTTACGTAACATTTTGGTTTTTCTTATGCTGAATAGTTGAAGGACATGGCTGAAAGGCTGCCTGTGGGAGCAGTTCGGAATATCAAATCACCTTCTCTTTCTTCCTTTGGCTCCAGTCCTGCTTCCAACGAAGTTTCTAATGCTTCTATTGACCGAATGAATGGTCAAGCAGTGTTCCAAGACCAAGACTCAAATGGATCAAACAACCAGTTGCTTTCTAATGGATCAACCACCAACAGTAACCGTAATTCAGGTCATAACAAACAAGCCCATTTAGATGCAACGACTAGAAATGGAGGCAGAACGAAAGAAAGTGAATCTCTCCTTGACAATGAACGGGTTGAGCAAGATGAGCCTGGTGTATATATTACACTTACCTCCCTACCAGGAGGTGTCAAGGATCTTAAGCGAGTTCGCTTCAGGTACATCATCTTCAACACGGTTTTCTTACTATTTAAAATAAAATGAAACATTTTGTCTGTTATTGAGATGTCCAAAAGCTGATATGATGCCCTTTGCCTACATTAAATCCTAACCAGGCCATCAAACCTGCACATGCAGTCTGTGTCTGATCGTACGTAGTTTATTTGAAATTAGACTTTGTGCCAATCACATCCTCATATGTGTCTAATAGGCATTTAGAAAAACTTAATTGATTTTTTATGCCAACCAATTACCAATTTGATAATTTTAATATATATTGGTGGACCATAGTAATTTGAAAGGGAGAGGTGATTTGTAGAGGACAGTTTGTAAGAGTAGGAAAAGGATGATTATATTTTTTCTTACAAAGTTTTTTCCTCCACTCTTTTGCCCTTTTCTTTCCTTGTTTTGGGTTTTACTTTAATTTTCAGCCAAATTATAAAAACACCCCTTGTGGTTTGGGTTAGTTACAAATAGACCCCCTAAAGTTTCAGTTTTGCCTTTTAGACTCTTGTGGTTTAGGAATTGTCCAATTTGACAGAAATGTTAACATAGGGATCAATTTGGACAATTCCTAAACCTTAAAGAGTCTAAAATGCAAAATTGAAACCTTAAGGGGTCTATTTGCAACTAACCCAAACCCCAAGGGGTGCTTTTGCAATCTGGCCTTAATTTTCCTTGCATCTGAAAAAAAAAACTCATCTATGCCCCCATTGACTATGTGGAGATTAGTTATTTCTTCCAAACCCATTAAATTAATTGTGTTCTTAGAGTTGACTATGTCATGATCTTCCCCTGGAACAAATGTAAACCTTATTAATGGTGCATGCAGTCGGAAGCGGTTTAGTGAGAAACAAGCAGAACAGTGGTGGGCAGAGAACCGGGCAAGAGTATATGAACGATACAATGTGCGCATGAATGACAAGTCAAATGTTGGTGTTGGGAGTGAGGACTTGTCTCATTGACATATCAAAACAATCATCTGTAAATGAAATGGTATTTTCCACATTACAGCTTGACTTACTGAGAGGCCTTACTAATTGATTAGTTTTGGCTTCCATCTGCTATAGAAGTTTGATGGAAGCAAGGTTTGGTATAAGGAGAGAATTAGAGGGGTTTGATTGTGTTTTTGTATGTCCCCTTTTTTTCTTTTTATATTTTTTCAACTTGATTTTACTTGCCATTTTTTCCCTATATGTGCCTTGTGTGGGGGTTGAGGGTGAGAAATGTAAATTCTTAGTAGGTTGCTGGCTCTCGTGGCTGCCATGTAAATTCCATAAGCGAATGTATCTGCAGATTTTTTTTCCTCTATGGTTTATAAATTCATTCAAGCCATATTAAAGGCAGCTGTTATGTACATTGACGCAATTGCATTTTTTATTTGGCTTCCATCTTTTCCAATTTAGGTATATTTTACATTAGTTATCAATAATGTAGTCACCAATCTAACTGAAAATGAAAACTGATGTTTGGTAGAGTTACATTTCGATGTTGTGTGATCTTTATATATAAATGGTTTCTCTTATGCCTCAAAACCATTAGGCTTTGTTTGGTTTGGGACTTGGGAGGATAGATTAGCAAGGTGAAATAAAATGTGAAAAAAAAAAAAAGGGAAGGAGAGGAAAGAATAGAGTGATATTTTCTATTATATGAAAGGAAGAGTAGGGGTGATAGCCATAAAAATTGACTTAGAGAGGGCCTATAATAGAATGGAAAGAGGGTTTCATTGCAAATTTATGCACCATTTCAACTTTCATGACAAGTCAATGATGTAATTTGCGTCCATCACCTACACTTGTCTGATTCAATAATGGCATGTTGAATAATTTTTTCTTTCAAAAACTTTTTTACCAAGTAATTAAAGAGAATAAGAGGAATAGATGAATGATTTATAATCGTAAGTCCAAAGTCCACCCTAAAAGAAGTACTTTAACTCTTAAACCCTAATATTGGCTTCATTCAACTCTATAAGCTCATTGTTGTTCAATAACTGATTACAATTTACACAATTGAACTTAATAATCTAATTTTATCAAAACTTACTCTCAAACTACCAAATTTAAAATAAATATATTTAGTAAATTATTAATAGCATGGGTTGGGTTGGGTTGAGTTGAGGTACATGGGTTGAAAATTTTGCTAACCTGACCCAACCCAAACTTCAAGAAAAATATTAGAACCCAACCTAACTCAATCTATCTAACTCACTAAAAACCAACTTGAGGTATCATGTTGTATTAGATTGGATTGGATTAGATTAGATTAGGTCGGGTTAGTGGATTGAATGCATATCCCTATCCAATGACTGTATGCTAACAAGGTAGCCGTTATTTCTTTTTTCCTTTTTTGAGTCAAAAGTTAGGATAGCCGTTATTTCCAAATGGTCAAATAAGTGAATATTTTTGTCCGCACCTATACCTTAGTAAGAAGTTGTACAGCTGAAGCTCCATGCAGGCCGCTCGTGTTTGTTTATTTGCTTACATTTTTCTGCCTATTTTTCATGAACTTCCATTTCGATTTTTAATATCTTTCTGTGCCATTATTAGTAATTGAATGGACACCACAAAGTTAGTGTCTCTCTTAAGGGCATGCATAAGTTCTAAGTCACTCAAGCAAGGTAAGCTCATCCACCAGAAGATAGTCTCTCTAGGCTTACAAAACAACACTGTCATTTCCAAAAGTCTCATCAACTTTTACTTGTCCTGCCATTTGTATGATTCTGCGAAGCTTGTTTTCCAAACCATTGAAAACCCAATTGAGATCTCTTTGTGGAATGGCTTCATGGCTGCTTACACCAAAAACTTCATGTTCATTGAAGCTCTTGAGCTTTATGAGAGATTATTGCGTTACCCATATTTGAAACCTGATAGTTACACTTACCCGAGTGTTCTCAAGGCCTGTGGTGGATTGGGTAGAGTTGGTTGTGGTAAAATGATTCATACCCATTTGATAAAAACTGGTTTTTCAATTGATGTTGTAGTGGCAAGTGCTCTAGTGAGCTTGTACGCAAAATGCAATGCTTTTGGGTATGCTATACAGCTGTTTGATGAAATGCCTGAGAGGGATGTGGCGTGTTGGAATACCGTGATTTCGTGTTATTATCAAGATGGGCAAGCTAAAAAAGCGTTGGAATTGTTTGAAAGAATGAGAGGTTCTGGGTTTGAGCCTAACTCGGTGACACTCACAATGGTTATTGCATCGTGTGCAAGGCTTTTAGATTTGGAAAGAGGGAAGGAGATTCACATGGAGTTGGTGAGAAAAGGGTTTGAGTTGGATGGTTTCATCAGCTCTGCTCTTGTGGACATGTATGGAAAGTGTGGTTGTTTAGACATGGCTATAGAGGTTTTTGAGCATATTTCAAGGAAGACTGTGGTTGCATGGAACTCCATGATTGCAGGATACAGTTTAAAAGGTGACAGTGGAACATGCATGGAACTATTTAAAAGGATGAATGAGGAAAGGATTAAACCTACTTTGACTACTTTAACCAGCATATTAATAGCTTGTTCAAGATCAGCCCAGCTGCAACAAGGAAAATTCATACATGGATATATAGTAAGAAACAGAATAAAGGCTGACATCTTTACCGAAAGCTCCTTAATTGATTTATACTTCAAATGTGGATGTGTTGGATCTGCTGAAAATGTTTTTGAAAAGATGCCCAAGACAAATGCAGTTTCTTGGAATGTCATGATTTCTGGATATGTGACAGTAGGCAATTATTTCAATGCTCTTGGCATCTTCAATGCAATGAAAGAAGCTGGTGTTAAACCAGATGCCATTTCATATACTAGTGTTTTACCAGCTTGTTCACAACTTGCAGCCTTGGAACAGGGTAAGGAGATTCACAACTGTGTCATTGAGAGTAAGTTGGAAACCAATGAAGTAGTCATGGGGGCTCTCCTTGACATGTATGCAAAATGTGGTGTTGTGGATATAGCACTTAACATTTTTCATCAATTGCCTGAGAGAGATGCTGTGTCGTGGACGTCAATGATCACAGCTTATGGGTCTCATGGTCAAGCTTTAGAAGCTTTGAAGCTTTTTGGTGAAATGCAGCAGTCCAATGCAAAGCCAGACATAGTGACTTTCCTTGCAGTTTTATCTGCTTGTAGCCATGCTGGATTGGTAGATGAAGGTTGTTATTATTTCAATAAAATGATCGCCCAGTATGGTATTAGACCCAGAATTGAACACTACTCATGCTTGATTGATCTTCTTGGACGTGCTGGAAGATTGCATGAAGCTTATGGGATTCTCCGAAGCACCCCAGAAATTAGTGAGGATGTTGGGTTGTTAAGTACACTATTTTCTGCATGCCGTTTGCACAGAAATGTAGAATTGGGGGTGGAAATTGCAAGATTGCTTATCGAGAAGGATCCTGATGATCCATCAACTTATATTATTTTATCAAACATGTATGCATCTGCAAAAAAATGGGATGAGGTGCGCAAGGTGAGATCTAAGATGAAAGAGTTAGGACTGAAGAAGAACCCTGGTTGTAGCTGGATTGAGATTAACAATAGGATCCAACCGTTCTTTGTTGATGATAAGTCACACCCACAAGCCGAGATGGTGTATGAATGCCTCCAAATTCTTACCAGTCACATGGAGAAAGATGAGCTGTTGTCATATTATAGATGAGTCAAATAATGTACTAACTAGAAGCAGCCACTTGTATTCAAATTGGAATAAGATATTCCTTTCTGAAGAGACTAAATGAGACAGAAGTGTGAAAATTCCTGATTAGAGGATTCATTGCAGCTTCAAATTCTCTTAGAGGAGAAGGAGATAAGAATGTTACACTTGGTTCATGTTAATTCCTCCCCTGCTCAAGACACAGCTGGAGAAAAAAGCATTTATCTTCTTCACCTGGTGGCAGGTTTTTTGTGCAGCTTTATCCAATTCTTAGTGGACGAGTAATTTATCCACTACTCATGGCATCTCTGCTGAAACATGCTGTACTTCTTGCTGGCTCATAACCAATGCTGGAGATGATACAGGAACCAGAAAATCTTGTAATGCACTTGGAGAAATAGGAATCATGGAAGAAATGGATAGCAATTGAGACAAGATATGTTCCTCAGGAAAAAGTACGCTTCCAGGGAGCCTTTAGAGGCACTATGTTGTCAAGGACAGCCATGGCACCTAGCCATTATTCTTATGATGCAATAAGTTGCTTGAGCACATATAGTGCAAATTCTTAACCTTATTATTTTAACTATTTTGGTACCTTTTAAACTTTTTAAATTCTGCTTTTGGAAGAGGAAAACCTTCTTCTTTTGGCTGTTTTTGGTGGAGTGATGTCCATCTACATACTTAGTTGTTTTCTAAGAAGAGGTAGAATACTTTTATGATTTAGAATATTTTTGAGAGATTTAATGAATACTTGAAGTTGAGTTCTTTCCATTAGTTCTACATTGAGAAACGTTTAACTTAGGATCAATTTTATTCTGAGGTGATGTGTTCGAGGGAAGTCGTTTTTGCCTCCTAAGCTCCTTAATACATATGGGAGGTTATTGTAATCACTTCTATCATACATTCTTGGTTTAGTCTTTTAACCTAATTTACTTTATGGCCCTAAAATTTATTTGATATTATGATTCATATGATCAAAGTATCAATTTATTGATAGAGAGCTCTAGCAAGAGTGTGAGGTATGAAAAAAGAAAAGAAAAAAAAAAAAAAAAAAATATATAAATATATATATATATATATATAACAATTATATACATCTCCGAGGGTGGGTCATACAAATATAGGACCTATTATTGTATACCGTAGTTACAACTTACAACAAATACCATCTCCCTAAAAAGAAAGGGAGGGAGGGATAAAAGGTTTGATTCTTCTCATATTTTTATTCCATGAAAATTCTTTGCCTAAACAGCCATAGGGCATTATCCTATTCTAATTGAAATAGAAAATGAGATAATAACATCAAACAATGTATCTTTTATCTTCCTAATCACCAACTCCTACAAAGTAGGAAGTCTCTTATTTGATAAGCATAATCAACTCAAAACAAAAATAAACAGCCACTTGATAAGAATAGTGCAAGGACGTGAATGTCCATGCAATCTGCCACGTGATTTTTTTGAATTAAGGGAGTTTGATTACACACAGAGCTGTACATAACGCGTTGTTACAATTTACAAGAGTGAATATCTAACACTTGTCTAATACTTATCAACTTTGGGCTTTTGATGAAGTTCCATAACATTGGACTCTTGCGGATGTTTCTTATATATCTTTGGACTCCATACACTGGAATCTGGATCGATGTCTTTAAGCCATTCTTTTCGCCTATAAAATTTAGCAAAAATATATGTTCTATTTTTTATCTTAAAATTTAAAAACTTAAATTTATGTTCTTGAAAAATTAAAAAATTCTACATTTTGTTCTTCAATCTACTCCTGTTATTTATAAAACCATGACACTGTAATAGTTAAAACATCACTTCTTATACAAACTAGACTTAACAACTATATGGAGGACCCAGTTATGAAGGAATAAACACCCTAAAGCCTAGAACTAATCAAAGAAATATGTGGTATTAACAGAAAAATATGCATGCACGTACATGGTACATTCCTTAAAAATGCGTAATCTAAAGTTTTCATTGCATATACTCATGTTTTTCCAAGCTGCTTCTAAACATTGGACCACTTATTGGGATTAAAGAGAATATTATGATCGTGCACAATATTCAGCCACATTGTTATCAAGAAATTCAATCTCATTTTCTTAGTGAAATTCCACTTCTCAGCCCAATTTTAATTGTAAATCGTTGATCTAATTATTTATTATAAAGTAGCACAACAATCCGTTGTCGTCCAGCGGTTAGGATATCTGGCTTTCACCCAGGAGACCCGGGTTCGATTCCCGGCAACGGAAATTTTGTTTTTTACTTTTTTAATTTTCTAACCCTTCGTGAGATTTATTCTTTCTTTAATAAAAATTAAAAAATTCTACCAACAAATTTTCAAGGAAGAAATTTTTTTTTTTTTTAAAGGTAAGACCGTAAGAGTATAAAGATTTTAAGCTTCTTATAAGTAGAATAGGTGTTAAACAAAATAGAGAATAGACTTTAGTTATTATATTTTGGAGATATTTTCATTTTATTCTCTATACAAAATAGAGAATAGACTTTAGTTATTATATTTTGGAGATATTTTCATTTTATTCTCTATGCTTTATAGTGATTCATTTTTTATCCTTGATTATTTAGACACAAGTTATTTTAATGAAAAGATCTTAAAAAAGGAATGATAAATATTAAAATGACACATTATAAGAAGATAAAGAAACACCTTGAGTATATCACAACTAAGAATGAATTTTTGAATAAATATGAGGCACTTGTTGACAACAGGCTACCAACAACAAACACAAACTTTTCATGAAATGATATAATACAACAGTTAAATTCATGATCTCTCAAACTGTGATTTCACTAGCAAAATATTTTATTTTAAAAAAGAATTTTTAACCAAATTATGGTCGAAAAGACACGCCCCTCTTGACGAGATCGAAGGTAAAAAATAAAATAAAAATTTAAGCTTAGAAAGTTAGATCCATGAAAAGGATTTGATTTATGTTAGGTTGATTTGATCTTGTATCACTTTAAATTAAAGATTATCATTTTATTATATTGTTGACAAGTGCAACATCAAATATTCTTACAAAGCTTGAGACAAAATTAACCCAATAAATTATCAAAAATCAAAATGTGATTTATTATTGCACAAGTTATAAAAGACACACCTCCAAGTTAACTCCAAGGCAAGTAAACTTAAGCCCCACTCCTCTCTCTAGTCTTGGCTTTCAACACTGCGCCTATTTCACTTCACCTCGTTGAAACACAAAGCACAAACACAAACACAAACACAAACACAAAAACAGACACACAGGTTTCATTAAGATGGCAAGGGATAGCTGCTTGGCTCGTGTCACCGCCGGCGTTGCTGTCGGCGGCGCCGTTGGTGGCGCCGTTGGTAATTCTCTCTCCAAACCCCTAAACCCTTTATATATATAGCCGATTCTGTAAAACCCTTATTGTTCACTCTTCGTTTTTTCCTTCAATATGGATATTGTTGCTTCTCTCTCTGATTGTGTATTTGTTTTCTAGTTTAGTGTTGGTTATTCATGGTTTGCATATATAAGAATTTGGGTTATAGGTGTATTTCGAGGCCAGCCACTTTTTTTTTTTACTGTACTTTTGCTTTAGAGGTGGATTTTTAGGCAAACACTTTGTTTAAACAATACCCATGATGCCAATTTTTGAAATTTTGATAGAATGACTCATTTTATATTGTTATCCTTAATATTGGTATGGAATGGAGATGACCCATCAGAGTTATTAGCCTTGGATTCATTTGCTGTATTTTAAAGCAGCTGCCTTTGTGGTAGAAACATAATGGACTATCACTGTCTTTCTTTGAAATATGTTTTGTCAAGCTATTCATGTTGAGAGATTCTTGATAATGTTCCTGGAATAATATGTGTTTAGAATTTTGGAACTGTATTCTGCTTCCAATGAAATTCTTTAGTGTTATTTCTGCTATGAGTTCATGGAAGCTTGAGTAGGAGTTGGTGATAACTAATAAGTTGACAAGCTTGTGGAAAAAGTTTCAGTTTTTTAACTTTTTATGCACTTTTTTTGTGAAAGCTCATTCTTTGAATTCTTGCCGGTCGAGTTTATCTTTCTTAGATGATTATTATTTTTTAATGTGAATTTTTGGTGTAAACAGGTGCGGTATATGGGACATATGAGGCTATTAGGTTTAAGGTACATGTCTGATCTGATCTTCAAATTTTATACATGAGATTGTGTGGCCTTCACATTGGACTACTTTATCATTATTTCTCTGTCAAAATGAAATTTTATACTTTCTTCTTTCTACTTTTGATATGATCTTTCTAATTGAAGGTTATCATGTTAATGTGAGTAGCGTTTTACACACGGAACAGCTTACATAGGCATGTTGTGGTCAGTTTTATATTTTTTTTCTAATCGGTAAGTTACCCATGCACCCAATGGGTTTTGAGCCTACGATTTTACCCCCCACGTATTCTTATGAGAGGAGGAAGTGCCATTTGAATAGGAATTTATTGGCCTTTTTCAGTTTTATATATGTGCTGATCACACACAAAGCCCACTACCCAAAGCCTAGATTTGAAAAAAAAAATAGTTGAAACTTTCTGAACTTTTATAGTGATCAATTTTGGCTGTAAGCGAAAGGGGGCCTGGTGGGAAGTTCCACGGGTGGATATAATGAACATTGATAAAATTCAAAGAATTAAAAATCACAGGTTTTTTTTCCTTTTCTTTAATGCTGACTAGTTGACATTTTCATTTGGACCCTGACCTAACCCAACCACACCTGAGCCGATTTTAATAATATATATATATATATGTTGGTAAGTTACATTCACCTGGTTTTGAACCTACGACCTTGCCCTCCACCCATTCTTACTGGAGAAGTGCCATTTCAGCTGGACCTCATTGGCCAACCTAGTCTGAGTTGCATTCTGTGATTGCCTTCATTCAGTGTTTGAAAGACAGATAATGATTAAACACTAATCAACAGATTTTCTCTAGCAGCTCTTCTTATAACTTTTGTAAAATCCATTTGTTAACCCTTCTCAAATACAAGATGTAATTACTGATCTCATGGTAGTATAGTATGATGCATGGAGAAATTTCTTATGTGTTTGGAGTAAGAGTGGAACTAGGATCCATAGTACCATTAAATCTCTGCTGGGCTGCTCATATCATGACTTAAAAGTAGCATCGAGCCATGAACTTATCAAAAGAATCAAGAAGTAGTATATCTGAGATACGTCTTCATGGATATATGAGGATGAAGAATCCAAGCATTGCCATGACTAGTAAAACTTGCTGCAGCAAAGCCATCAAAACTTCTTTCTGCATGTAACTCGAGGGAATTTTTTTTTTGATAAGTTAACTCGAGGGAACTAGAATAGCATATTGTCATCAATGTCTGGATTTGGTAGAACCCCCCGCCCCTCCCCCTGGCCAGAGTAGTATCAGAATGAACCAGAATAGCCGATTGTCATCTATGTCTGGGTTTGTCATCAATAGTAGATCGTCCATATGTAGTAGTAGCTAGGAATTCCTTCCGTGCCAATCACTTGTATGGCTTAATTGCATTCCACCCTCTCATGTGGGCTTAGAATTAGATCCAGTGGTCGAATCCCCCAGTTATGCTTAGCGAGGGGTTCCTTTCTATATCGAGAAGCTTGAGCAAGAAATTCCTCCAATAGATAGAAGCATCTATTGCCTTTCCTCTTTCTGTGTCCCCTTATCTACTATGGTTGAATCTCTTTTATCTGGAGTTTATACCTCACTGACAAAATAGGGCTTTTGCTGTTAGCTCCACTACTGGCCCAACTTAAACTACTGCAGTAGGTCTCTCTCTCTCATCCTGGTCCTCACCCTAGAGCATTTTCCCACTGCCCATAGACCCAATGATGGAGGTGTTAGTTGTATACAATTGTTTCAATAATGCTAATCCCTCTGTGCTACTATGAGATTATTATATAGGAGCTGTGCTGTACTATCAGTAACATAAATACATCTCCCTCACCTGATAGGTCTACCTTATCTGGTGCTGGCATACAGATTGTAAAATACTTGACATGTGATATGTTACCTGGTGCTGGTGTGCATATAATCCAGAGCAAAATAAGAAAATGCAGTTTATAAATTTCTGGTACATTGACTATAAGAGCCCATGAATTGAGGCGGCTATTACTTTCTGATGAGATCTTCTAGCTAATAGCCTTTCTTCTACTGGCAATCTGTTGAATATATTTAAGATACTTAATGTGTGTGTGAAAATTTAGCTAACTTTTGTCTGAAGAATTTTGATTTGTGCAGCCATTGCTTTGAATGAAAACAGCATAGATGAAAAACTAATCTTCTATCTATTATATATAGATCCACCTTCTCTGCAGCTTAGATCTGTAGCCCACATTTTAAGATATATATTGTAATCAATTAATTCAGTTGGCTATCAATATTAGCATTTATATTTATATTTTTGTATATATCTATATTTATGTAATTGTTGTTGGGGGATGCAGGTACCAGGAATTATGAAGATCAGGTATATTGGACAAACTACACTAGGCAGTGCTGCAATTTTTGGTCTTTTCTTGGGTGCTGGAAGCCTGATACATTGTGGGAAGTCTTATTAAGCACATTTTTTTAAACTAATTTTGTCTGTTTACTAAGTTCTGCTTTGAACTTGGATGTCACATTCCCTGGGACAGTTGAAAAGAGTGCATAATCATGATAACTTGTTTCTTCAATGGCAAAACTTCTGTTGTTTTCATGGGTCTTAACGAACATCTTGGCAAATAGCCTTTTCATCATCATTGTGAAATTTTCTTTGTAAGTTATTTGTTTAACATTGGTTGCACACCATGGTATGATCAGTGGAATTTTCTAGGCCGGGGTTTTCTTTCAATGCAAAACTCCTTTTAATAAAGGACTCTCTCTCACTCATGTTGGGACTCTATGTTGTCTCTGAAAACAATGGTAGCATACTAGTAATTTGATCCGACCTGTTCGTCTTTTTTTTTCTTCTTCTTCGGATTGGTAAGTACACACCCATCCAATGGGTAGACCTCACCTTCCAGCTAGAACTTATAATGGGAGGAGGTACCAGTTAATCTAGAGCTCATTGGCTTGACCTGGTTTTCTTTCACAGATCGATGTAATGTTTCATTTGGCCCACTCAAATATGTATATTTTATTATCATTCCTCAAAACACTTGTTTTCTCTAACACTGTTACGACTAGCCCTTTTTTCTCTTTCATTTGGATTAGCAAAATATCTAAAGGCCACTCCAACTCCCAGCTCCCATGCCGATGTCATGTAGGAGCCAAGCAAATTCAAATTGTAAAGGGTTTGTTGGTAAATAAAAAAGTGCGTATCATGTAGGTATTTCTGTATGCTAATCAAAAGTTCATGTTGATTCTACCAACCCAATTTATCCAAGGATCAGATGTCAATGATTTGAAGATATTAAGTCTAGATTAAGGGTGGTTTGCTTTAAGAACCAGGCATTAGCAAGGAATAAGAAGCTGCCTGCTGTTTCATGCACATGTAATGCATGTCTGCAAGTGCAGGTGTGAGAAAGTAAGACACGTATTAATCTAATATACTTGGAATCAGGAAGTATGTATAATTATGTTTGTATTTAATTCTTGAAAAATACCATCTAAAATTATATGTTCTTGATTTATTGCCTATCTCATTAGTACCGCAGCACCAATGGTTGTTATGCTAAGATGAAAATAGTGATCTTGTAATTGTGATGAGGCAAACCAAGCTGAAGCTGAAGCAAACAAACAACAGCCAATACACTCAACAATTTAATATTACAACATATACAAGTGGTGGTTATGGACAAACACTTACAATACTATATATATGCAGCTGTATATTTAAATCTCTTTTCAATACTGATGCTGTACCTCAGCCTACATTTTGCCTTCTCCTATCAGCATGAATCAGAACAAAACAGTTGCTTCACCTGTGTCAAGCCTGACAGAACATCGACTATCTTGGGATAATTTTGATCCAGTCCAAAACTTTAGCGGCTACCAATGCATCATTTTGCAATTTCACCAAACTTTGCCAATGCCATGATCTTGCATTTGTCTTTAGGAATATCTAGCCGCACATCAAGGGACTCATGACCACCAACAAGCTCATTTATCTCTTCAAGGCTCTTGAAATTTTGATAACTATCTCTGTTTGCTAGAGGCTCCCCTACTAGTAGCTCAAATAACAGAAGTCCAAAACTCCAAATATCTTCAGCCATTTCTGATAGTTCGTCAGGATTTGTCCTGTCATTGTTGCAATAATTTGCAGCCCCAAAACGTCCTAGTTTTGCATTACAGAACTTGTCAAGAAGGATGTTATCAGATGATATGTTTCCAATATATACATGCGGTTTCAGGTACAAGTGCAGCTGTTGGATTGCAGAGTAGACTTGTAATGCTATTACTAACCTCTTGTCCCTATCCAATGTTTCTCCTCTTTCTCTCAAGTTCCAACTCAAATGGTATTCCAATGCTTGGATATTTTCTTTTGGAATGGGAACTTTCACATTGCTCTGTTTGTTGTTTATTGCTTGACTACCCTAGGAAGGACTCGAGTTCTTTAAGTTTGTTTGCAATTTACTTTGATAAAGATTTGGGCCAAAAATCTTGAATTCAAACGAATATGGAAGATGAATCAGTGCAGATGAATTCAAGCATCTTGTATTCTCTGAAAAGTACTCTCATGTCGTTGTCCAATATATATATATTGAACTCTCATATTTCAAATTGACTCCAAGTTTACATAATGTCTTAAAAAGGGAAGATCCTTAAGCAGTGGAATCATTACAATAAAAAGTTTGCTATCTAAATACTTAGGGGATAAATATGAGTTCAAATACTCTAAGATAGGGCAATGAGAGGGGATATTAAAATTCCAAAACCATTTTTCTTTATAAAATCAAAAGAAACAAAAAGAAAAGCATTCGGAAAGGCAGAGTAGGGTTCTTGAATTTCTTGGAAGCTTTGGATCGTTTGATTTTAGCGGAGTTTCAAAACTTTTGAGAGAACGTGAATGACCTCTATAAGACTAGTGGGTGTTTTTATTTATAGGAGTTTTGAGGAGGATTAATGATGCATGGTTAGTTTTGATTGACGACATGTGTCATAATTTAATTGGATTGAGGGACTTTCAGTTTTATTCTCCAAAAGACACATGGTGTTATTAGATTTGCTAAAATATTTTAATATCAAGTAACACATGACAATATTAATTGGACGGTTTGTTTTACTTTAAAATAAAAGGTCTTAATAGAACTTAAGTAACACATATTGTCATTGTCTTGGATATTCTTTATAATTTTCATTCAATGACGCATAATTGGTAATTTTCATTAGTCTCTACAATGAGACTCGCTAGGGGACCAAGATCTCATGCAAAAGTATTGCATGGTGCAATCCTTTTGATCTTAGCCGTGCATTCAAAAGTGAAATTTGATCTCGACCGTTCAACAAAAAAGTTATTTTTTCAACCTTTTAAACATTTTTTAATATATTTGAACCAACAACCAAGATGAAAAGTTACTTTACAACTTTCGATCTCGGCCATTGATAAGTATTACTATACAATACTTCTCAAGCAATTGCTTGGGATCTCAATCCCCCGTGCCACTTTTTAATTGCCTTTTGAACATAGTAAGACTTGATGGTATAATGTGGTAATTTGTTATTGGCTAAAAATTTTCCTTTACAAGTGTCCCCTCAAGAATTGTTCATATACACTACTCTCAAGGGCAGTGAGTCTTACCATTTGAATTTTGATACTTTAGCTTGAGCTCCGCATACGCTTTCTTGAATTTTTTTTTTTTTTTTAAATCTTTTATATACACAGACTGCACAGTGCAACCACCCCTTTAGTTGCAACAATAAAGACTAATGGAATTAGGGTCCCCTGACTACAAATTACGGTCTTTTTTTAAAAATAAAAAATAAAAAATTATACCGAATCCATCCAATCCTCCTTCGGAAGTTAGGATTCACTGAGGAGAGGCGGTGCTGATTTTTATTTATTTACTTTATTCTTTTAAGGGCTTTTTACTTTTAGCCGCAGCCTTTTAGAACCCTAGTTAGCTAGGGTTTCTTTCTAGTGACAAACTCCATCTATAAAAGGAGTTGAGAGTGGAGCCAAATTAACCTAAAAGTAAACAGTACTGGGATCTCCTTAATATTTCCTTCAGGTGATCAATGCCGTCTATATATATACATCTTCGTTGGTTCCACGTAAAGGGCCATAAGTAATAAGAGTTGTTTCAACGTCTCTCAATTCATGTTCTGGAGTGGCAGACTCTCAAGCTTAATTCACTGGTTGTTTCGGTAATTCCTTTGTCAAAAATTCATCATCCCTCACTACAAGTTGCATCGTATATAGCTAGACCGAGCTTCTATACTATTCTCTTTTGTATAAGGTAGAAGAAACCTTTTCTTTCTCTGTTTTTCATGTGTTTTAATTATTAATGATTCTCATGCATGTGTTGATTGTTGTTGGGTTCAATTTTGTTTAATTATTTAATTGTTCTTAGCGTGCTTCTAATACAATATTGGGTTTCACTTGTTCTTATATTAAGGGTTTGGCGTTATATACTAAACCACTACTTTGGAACATAGTACAAGTTTTTTGTTAAGAGAGAGAGGACACTACAAGATGCAGTCCAACATTGTTCTTAAGCCTGATCACAGCCTTGTGACTCACAGGTAACCTAATATGCCTATTTGTCTTTTTATGTTTTAATTCTCTCTCTATTTTTCTGAGTAATTGAAGATGGTGGTGGGCTGTGGAAATTTTAGAAATTCTGCTCTAAAAAATAAATAAAATTGAAAGATGGTCTTGATGCTTCAACGATTTTTTTTTTTTTAATTTATGGAATCATATATATAACTTATTAATTTCTACAACGCTGGTAAAAATATTTTGTTAATTTCTTAAAGACTAAGATATACTTGTCATACTTGAAATTTAATACAAGTTTGATTTTAATCCCCCTTTCTGAAGATGCATGCCGTCCCTCTCATAATACAGATTAAAAAAAATGTATAAAGATTCAAATTGATAGTCTGTGCTAGACTGCTAGTGTGTACAAAGAAGGACATATGCAAAAACTCGTATTTCAATATAGATTTTAAGTATCGGGTAATAGCATTAAAAATCTCAATTTTGAATTAAAGAGAATTTTTGTGAGTTCTAAAACGAAAAATATTAATTCACTTTGTCTATGTAATACCAAGAGGTTTATTTAGGTTCATAGTTGTCCAATCAAGGTCAGTTTTTGAAACGTTATCCAAAATATATTAATTCAGTGCATTTTCAGTTTGTTTCTACTACGTACACTTAGTTAAAGAGATTTGCATTATTGTTTTTACTTTTTCGATGTATGCATGTATATTTTCTTCTATCTTGTTTGATAAATTCTTTTAGGGTTTATTTCATAGTTTTCTTGAACTCTAGTCTCTAGACATGGTTGTAATTTATACTCTTACTCATAGGGCAGTTGTTATTTGATCATGACAAATAATATGATGCATGTGTTGGTTATTTTATGGCATGACAACATTCAAAGCTTTAAAGAATTCTATATTCTTAACCTTTATATATGTATATAAGGTTTTCCTTTTGACATTATTATATGTATTCCTTTCCATTCTCAACCAGAATGGGCTTATCTTCCGGGACTTATTCTTCATTTGATTTTAGACAAGTTGTCAGAACCCATATATCGTGCATGTTTGTAAACCATGGCATACAAAACAAAGAAAGAGAGGTTCAGCTTTAGCCATGGTTGGTTAGCCACCGTAGATGAAGCTATGTCTATAACTCTCGTCAATCCTTTCAAAACCCAGCCCCCAAAATTACTCTTCCTTCTTTAAGGCACAGCGGACGCTCAAGCATTTCACAGTTTCTTGTTCTTAAGGTTATTTTGTCTGCTGATCCTTGGTGACAACCATTCAATGTCTATTTTGGCTGATCAATGTATATTTTTTTGGGAGGATGGAACCTTTAACCAACATTATATTCCAAAACGTATACACAAGTATTTAGCACCCCCACTTTGGGTTGTGCCACCACTGCAATAAATTTTAGTTTTAGTATCTTTATTTATCAAGATTAATTTTGTTTGCTTGTTTAACAAAATGGTTCGGCCTGTTAAGATTTTTATTGGTGTGTTTCAATATTTAATAAAGTTACAATTTTTTTTCTTAATAAATTTACATTATTAATTACGATGTTTATGATCAGATATTTTGTCTCATTATTTTGATATAAAGGTTACAAAATATTATGCCCCAGTTACCTTATACAATATACATATATATTGGAGCCATGTCACATTTTAGAAAAAAATGGTAAATGATGTATACAATATGACCCCTAAAAGTGAGAGAACGAAAGACGTCTCATATTAATGAGATATGCTCTCAAAAAGTGGGATATGCTCTCAAAAAGTGGAATATATTCTCAAAAGGTAGGATAGAGAATATTTATTCCTATATATACCATCATGCTCTCTACCTTACTCACTCCCTAAGTTCTCTACCTTACTCACACTCACTCCTGCAAGAACCTCTACCTTAAGGTCTATGCAACTTAGGCCATGACCCCCAATAAAAATATGAATGAATAATTATTTTGCAAAAAAAAAATGTTGTATGTTCTCCCCCTTGTTTATAAAAAAATGCTCTCAAAATTGTGAGTTAATAGAAATTCATTCAAATTACCCTATTAGATTTATCATCTTTAATTTAAAAAAAAAAAAAAAAAACCCTGCTAGGATCCATGAGTATAAGAGAAGGAAAGACGTCTCATATTAATGGGATATGCTCTCAAAAAATAGGATATAGGATATTTATTCCTATATATACCATCATGCTTTGTACCTTACTCACACACTAACACTAGCACACTCTTTCCCTCTAATGGCATTAGGTTGTGAAGGTACACACTAACACTAGCACACTCTCTCCTTCTAATGGTGAGAGGAGAGATTATGGTTACATGTGTAATTTATGTTCTGAAACCTGCAAGAGCATCCAGATTCTGTTGGCACACTTCAAGCTGCACCAAGATGAGATCCCAAAACCAATTTATTAGTGTTTTAATTGTCCCAGGCCTTTTAGAATAAAGTGGGATCAGAAAGATCACATGAGTCACGACACATGCCTCAAGTGATGTTCCGGCCAGCTCCCCACCCAATGGCAAACACCTCTCTAGTTTTTATTTTAACAACTCAACACCCATTGTGGCTTATCTTTACTTTATGCAGGTTTGAGTTTTTTTTTTTTTTTTTTTTTTCTTTTTTAATCAAATGTTTAGACTTTGGAGGGGTGTAATACTTTTATCTTTAATCAATGTTTGGAGTTTGGAGGGTGTAACCTTTTATCTCAAGTATTTTGATGGTGTTTTTTTGTTTATTGTGATTATCTTTTTGCTAATATATATACATCTATATATATGTATATAGATGTATATACACATGTATATATATGTATATATATATATACATACATGTGTATATAGATGTATATACATATATACTAGATTTACTTATATATTTTTATGAACATATAATTTAAATGCACTTAATATTAATGAGTTATGTACGGAAAAAGAGTATTAAAAAAAAAAGAAAGGTATTAATAATTTACATCAATGTTTGTAGAATTTAAAAAATAAAAATATGAAGGGGGTCTAATAAATAAAATTTGACCCATTTTAAAAGTAGATAATTTCCTTTCTAACCTAAAAAGAAAGCTTATAATTTTTTTTTTCTTTTACTTATTATTATATTATATTGCCCCTGTTTGTAGTTATGGGCTTTCAGACATGGAAGACGAAATCCCCGGAGGTAACGACACTGGGCCCACCATGTCCCCATCAACCTCGTACTTCCTGGGCCGTCCCCTCCTCTTCTTCACCGCAACTTCCAAGCCCATTGGGCCCGTCGACCCTTCACCCGAACCCACCATCACCGTCCTAGCACCGTCGTCTCCACCACCCAAACCTGGTTCTTTAGCCACTTGGCTTTTGTAAACAATCGTAAATTGAAAAATTATTATGAAATCTTATAACCCTGGTCAAAAGAGATTGCTCATAGTGAAAGCCACTTAACTTTAAAATGCCCACCCTTTCAAAAGCTTGAATGCTTAAACAATAAAGTATTTAATAAAAATGTTTAAAAAATAAATTAATTTCAAATAAAAGTTTTTTTTTTTTTTTTTCTTTCAAATTTGTCTAGTTTTTTAGTTTGTTGCAATAAAGGCACCATACCCAGAATAATTATGATCTATCACAAAATCCACCAACATTTACCAAAGATGACAAAATTGCACAATTTTATACATCTCTTAAAGATATATCACATGGACTTTCAGTCTTTATATCAATTGATCTGATTCATTCTTTGTCATGATGATTATAGATAATTAGATTAACATAATTATAAGTTCTTCCTGTCTTTTTTCAACCTCATTAGCATTTGCAAAACTATTATTTGTTTATTTTCTAGCAATTAAGAGGATCAACTTGGTGACATGAACATAATCATTCTTATGATTTTAAGAATGCTTTTAGAATTCCAAACATGGACAAGTTTTACTTTCTAATTGCAGTGCTGACTGCTTTTGACTTTGTGATTTACTGGTATTTTGCAAAGTGGTACAAGGGCATCAACCTTGAGGAAAATAGTGACAAGGGAATTCAAAAGGAATATATATATATATATATATATAGGCACATGCCTCAAGTGATGTTCTGGCCAGCTTCCCCACCCAATGGCAAACACCTCTCTGGTTTTTATTTTAACAACAGCACCCTGTGGCTTATCTTTACTTTATGTTGTTTTGATTTTTTTTTTTTTTAATCAAATGTTTAGACTTTGGAGGGGTGTAATACTTTTATCTTTAATCAATGTTTGGAGTTTGGAGGGTGTAACCTTTTATCTCAAGTATTTTGATGGTGTTTTTTTGTTTATTGTGATTATCTTTTTGCTAATCATACTGAAAACTCTCCTGATTTATGGTTGTGTAATTTACCCTTAATATTACATCAAAGAGAAGAGAAATGAGACACTACCAATAGGATATATTAGTTTATACTTACTAATTATAAAGATAAAAAACCAAAGAATAAAACTTTTTTGTTAGACTATCTATGCACCATAACTCCCCTTTAATGAGGTCTTGGCTCCAAACGGTGCGAAGGGAGACTTTCAGTGTTAAAACCATTTCCTTGAGCATAATCTATTATATGAAGAAATATCACTACATAAGGTGTGAGGGGAGACTTTGAGTGTTAAAACAAATATCACAAAATGGTGGAGACTTTTAATTATGCCTTTGTAATTTGTATTATCTTGATCAGAGCTATTTTAATTAACTTAGGAAAGGATTATTGTGTCCTCAAATTCTATGATGACTTATTATGATGTGATTGATTAGAATCCATGCTTGTTTGTAATATGTTGTGGTTAATAAAAAATTTCATTGATAATATAAAATCATCTTTGTATTGAAAACTTATGAGATATAGGACCACGTGCATTAATATAACAGTATAAGACCTTATTGGTTATCTAGAAAATCAAGTTTTGTTTATTTGTGTTCGCTACTAGTCACAATGTGTTATGAAATTAGGTGTATATGTAGAGGGATTTTTTAGGAAATCAAGTTGGCTCCACGTTGATTGTTATGTATGAAAACTTTTATATTTTTACTTTTTTGACTGAATATGCATGAAAACAAAAACAAAAACAAAAAAAACCCTACTAGGACCCATGAGTGTAAGAGAAGGAAAGACGTCTCATATTAATGGGATATGCTCTCAAAAAGTGGGATATATTCTCAAAAAGTAGGATAGAGAATATTTATTCCTATATATACCATCATGCTCTCTACCTTACTCATAGCATGTAATGCCACAGCAATTCTTCCTCCTCCTTTCATACCGAAAGGGAGAGAGATGAAGGCAAGGAGGCGAGAGAGAGAGAGGAAGCTTTCGGCTAGTGTGTAATGAGAGAGAGTGAGAGAGGAAGGCAGGGAGGCGAGAGAGAGGAAGTGTTGCTAGTGTGTAATGAGAGAGAGTGAGAAAGGAATGCAGGGCGGCTAGTGTGTAATGAGAGAGAGTGAGAGAGGAAGGCATGGAGGCGAGAGAGAGAAAGGAAGCTTTCGAAACACCAGGATGGCATAAGTTCTACACAACTTAGGCCATGACCCCAAATAAAAATATGAATGAATAATTAATTTTGCAAAGAAAAAAAAAATGTTGTATGTTCTCCTCCTTGTTTATAAAAAAATGCTCTCAAAATTGTGAGTTAATGGAAATTCATTCAAATCACCCTATTAGATTTATCATCTTTAATTAAAAAAAAAAAAAAACCCTGCTAGGATCCATGAGTATAAGAGAAGGAAATACGTCTCATATTAATGGGATATGCTCTCAAAACGTGGGATATGCTCTCAAAAAATGGGATATAGGATATTTATTCCTATATATACCATCATGCTCTCTACCTTACACACTAACACTAGCACACTCTCTCCCTCTAATGGCATTAGGTTGCGAAGGAGTTAATTGTGAGAGGAGAGATTATGGTTACATTTGCATCCAGACACTGTTGGCCAGGGGCGGCCTCGAGAGTTGGGTTGCCCTAGCCCCGTTCTAATTTTGGTTGTTCTACTTATTATTTAATAATAAAAAAATAACATAAAGTCCAAAAAAAAATTTTTTAACACAACATTTAAAGTCTCGAATAAATACACAACAACACAACTTTTAAAGTCTCAAATAACTCAGCAACACAATATTTAAAGTATCAAATAAATACAAAAGTAAATCCTCACTTTGTCTTTACTCAACAGTGTACAGAGTACTCTGTACAGAACTCACAATTCACAAGCAAAGCAGCACCACTCACCACCACAAATTATTCTTTTTTTTTTTTTTTTGCTAAGCACACAACAAATTATTCATAAAAAAAAAAAAAAAGCACAGCAAATCACTAAATCCGACATATCAATAAAATGAAAAGCAGAGCATTACACGTCTACACTATTCTGTTTATTCAATAAATCATTTTTCAAAACTCAAAAAAGCAGCTAAGACTATGAGAGAGAGAGAGAGAGAGAGAGAAATACCGGTTGCCAGGTTCAGGGTTGCGTCGCTGCGTGCGATGGGGGCGTGTGGCTCCTTCTTGTGTGCGACGGTGTGACCAGGCGAGCAGCCCGTGAGATGTTGTTGTTCCTGCCTGCATGCGACGGTGCGAGTAGCTTGTGCCGTGGTTCGTGCCTCTGTGGACCGTGGGCGGTGTCTATCAATGCTGATTTTAGCCTAACGGATCTGATGGCTGATAGTCGATTGCCCCCTATAAGAGTTCAAGGTGATTTAGGGTTTTTTTCTAGATTACGAATCTGGTGGTTGATAGGGATTTTTTTTCTTCGCACTTTTGGCAACCAGTAGCTTGTGTATTTGTGTTTGCCGGTTCTGTGTTTTGTATTGTTTATTTGTATTTTTTTTTTTTTGGTTTAGTTTTGGTTATCTGTTGGTTTATAGTTAAATCTATTAGTTTAGTCTGTTGGTTCAAATCTTAATCCGTTCTTATTATAAAAAATAAAATAAAATCTTGATCTGTTGGTGTCTTGGGTGTATTGGTTTATGAATATTTTTGTATTTTTGCCTTTGAATTTTTTTTTTTTTTTTTTTTTTGCCTTTTGAATATTTTTGATGTATACTAATAACAATTTTCTTTTATGTATACAATTTTTTTTTTCTTTTAATGTAAACGTTTAAATATTTTTTTTATATGCATAGTATAAATTTTTTTTTTTCCCCATTGGTTGCCCTGGGGTGAGGGGTTGCCCTAACCCAAGGGCTTGTGGGGCTTACCCTAGGGTCGGCCCTGCTGTTGGCACACTTCAAGCTGCACCAAGATGAGATCCCAAAACCAATTTATTAGTGTTTTAATTGTCCCAGGCCTTTTAGAATAAAGTGGGATCAGAAAGATCACATGAGTCACGACACATGCCTCAAGTGATGTTCCGGCCAGCTCCCCACCCAACGGCAAACACAACTCTAGGTTTTATTTTAACAACTCAGCACCCACTGTGGTTTATCTTTACTTTATGCTAGTTTGAGTTTTTTTTTTTTTTTTTTTTAATCAAATGTTTAGACTTTGGAGGGGTGTAATACTTTTATCTTTAATCAATGTTTGGAGTTTGGAGGGTGTAACCTTTTATCTCAAGTATTTTGATGGTGTTTTTTTGTTTATTGTGATTATCTTTTTGCTATATATATATATATATATATATATATATATATACATGTATATATATATATGTATCTATATATATATGTATATAGATGTATATACATACATATATATATATGTATATATTATATATATACATATATATAAACTGGAACAATATTTAGTATGGTATTGATATCACAAAATTGTGGAGACTTTTAATTATGCCTTTGTAATTGGTATTATCTTGATCAGAGCTATTTAATTAACTTAGGAAAGGATTATTGTGTCCTCAAATTCTATGATGACTTATTATGATGTGATTGATTAGAATCTATGCTTGTTTGTAATATGTTGTGGTTAATAAAAAATTTCATTGATAATATAAAATCATTTTTGTATTGAAAACTTGTGAGATATAGGACCACGTGCATTAATATAAGAGTATCAGTATAAGACCTTATTGGTTATCTAGAAAATCAAGTTTTGTTTATTTATGTATGCGTGACAAGTTATAAACTTATGATTAGTGTAAAATTAATTTCGCAAAATGTACGCACATTACTAGTCACAATGTGTTATGAAATTAGGTGTATATGTAGAGGGATTTTTTAGGAAATCAAGTTGGCTCCACGTTGATTGTTATCATGTATGAAAACTTTTATATTGTACTTTTTTGGCTGGATATCCATGAAAACAATTTAAAGATCGAGATAATGAGGAATGTCATTAACCAATGTTATTCCTGTGTGTCATAACTCATAACTCATTAGGCCAATATGAATGCTGAAGACCATTAATGTCTAATTGTGGAGGGAGAGACAGCAACAATGTCCACAGTTGCCTTGCATTTTGTAAGGCAGCAGAAAATATTAAGGAGGATGATCAGCTGGGATTTAATATATATATTTCTTTTTCTTTTTTTAGAATATGCGAATGTCCATTTATATTTTATCATGAGCATATTCTACTTATCTGGACGTTGGCTATATAATGTACTTTCAGTTTGAAATTACGAGTTCAATTAATCTTCCCTTTATTGTTTCTAATATTTAATTATCTGTTACTTGAAATTAACTTTTTTAATAGATACGACATAAGAAAAACAATTTCAAAAATAAAAAAAAATTTCTAAACAACTAATTATAAACTGAATACAATGAAAAATTTATTGATATAAGGATAGTATGAATCTATTCTCAAAAAAAAAAAAAATAAATAAATAAAGGATAGTATGAAGTATGAACCAATTGGTTTTCTCTTTGGACTTTTAATTACCACCGGCAGCTAAATTTTAGCTAAAAAGCTCATATTTTCTATTTTAATTAGCCTATTTGTCACATCCACGTGTATTAGACATTTAGACTCTATATGTTTTAATAATAATTAATTTGGGATTTTGTTAATAAAACGTTGATAACAACCAATAATTTGGACTATTTATTGGTTGTATTGTTGTGTAGCATTACTGTGTTCATTTTATTTGGGCCATTATTTTAAGGATTTTGTTTGTAAATTAATGACATGTTATAATTTTGACTATTTATTAGCAACGTTAACTAGGTAAATAACTAGCATGTACCCCATGCCAAGATTTTTATTTATTTAAATTTTAAATCACAAACAAAAATTGAAATTTATAGCATTAGAAAAATAAAAGTTAACAGGCTAGGTTTGTGATCCAAATGTCCAATTAATGACTTAAAATAGCTCGTTTCCCCTCTTGTCCACTATTTATAACTTTTTTATTGAATGCTATTTTCGTTTCGGAATTATTAACTGCCTCGGTTGGAAACGGCTTGCCATCACATACTCTAAATAAACACATAAATCCAAAAGCACAAAAAATTAATTAAGAAATTAAATTAGAAGAGTCAAGAGGAGATTGACACAAAAATTCTTACCTATTGATGATCAGGAAGAAAAAAATCGGAGGTGGAGTACGAACGCTAGGGTTTGAAAGTTCAAAAAAATTGGGGGAAAATGAAGGAGAAGTTTGAAATTGGTGAAGATGTGAGGGCTGTTTGGGAAGCAGATTGGTGAGTTTGGTGTTAGGGGCTACGGTTTCTCTTGTACCATTTCAAGATACCCTATTCCTATATAAGGATTACAGATTACTGGAAAAATGGTATTTCTTTCTGAATTTTTTTTTTTTGTTTGTTTGAAAATTAACAATCAAGCTTGTTCGTGGCGTGGCGTGGTAGACAAAAGCATAATGGATTGATTTCTTCTATCTTATCCACGTACACTATAGTGACAATGATTTTTTTTTTTTTTTTAAAACAAACCTTATAATCATCTAAAGAATACAACCATGTGTTATACTAAGCTTGATTATAATGAATCAATGATAGTATTTTTATGTTAGAATAAATGAAAATTATAGCATGTAGGTTTAGAGTAATTTTAAATTTATTCTCTAAGTTTTAAAATTTGAATTTGAGTCTCCTGATTTATCTCCGTGAGTGAATTAATCGTTAAATGTCAATTAAGTCTTTAGTTTTGCAGTTTGTCTAATTAAGATATGCCAAAACATTTGAAAGTATAAATCAGGGAAACTCTTATAATTTTTAGAATTAAAGATTTAATTTGAAATTAATAAAACCAAGATTGAAAAACTTTTGAAATGGTCAGATTTAATTTAAAACCACCCCTTAAAATTTTAAATATAATCTATCCAAAATTATTTCTATCCTTGTATTTTGTTTATCTTCCCTATATTTGTCTCTCATCCTCCCAACAAAACTGCCCTTAACCCATTGACTAAAAAGGGGTAGAAACTAGAAACTAGAAAGTAGAACCGAACCATAATGTCACAATTTCCCATTAAAATCTCCTAATTAAACTTGTACTTCCACAGTAGGAATAAATTGACATAATCCTTATCCTTTCACTTCCTTTCCCCTTTCCTTTCCCCTTCTCAAATGCTGATCACACCCACCTAAACATAAACAAAACAAAAGCAAGACAAGCTATGTTGGACCTCAACACTACTTCTCTTCCTTTCTTCACCTTATCCTTCTACTTCTTCATCCCACTCTTCACCATCATCATCTTCCACTTCCTCTCTATCTCTCAATCCCCCTCCAAAACCCCATGTCCACAATCATACCCCATAATTGGAAACCTCATTGGCTTCCTCCGCAACCGCCACCGCTTCCACGATTGGGTCACCGAGATGCTCTCCCGAACCCCATCTTCCACTCTCCGAGTCCGTACCTTCCTTGACCTCTCCCATGGAATCTGCACCGCCAACCCCACAAACATCGAGCACTTCCTTCACTCCAACTTCCCAAACTACATCAAAGGCTCTCGCTTCCACAACGTCCTCGAAGAACTCCTTGGAGATGGCATCTTCAACGCCGATGACCGACTCTGGACTCTCCAACGAAAGATTGCAAGCCACGAATTCAACACCAAATCACTCAAACACTTCGTCTCCCACACCGTCCAGTCCCAAATCTCAAACACCCTCATCCCTCACCTTATTCCCTTCGCATGTAACAACAACGAAAACAAAGTCATCGATCTTCAAGACGTGTTGCAAAGATTCAGTTTTGATAACATATGCCACGTGGCCTTTGGTGTAAATGTAAACAACCCCACGTGTTTGAGCTCCGATGACTTTGTTAAAGCTTTCGATGATGCCGTGAATATTAGCTCATTGAGATTCTTGTCGCCACTGCCTATAATATGGAAGCTCAAAAGATTCCTCAACGTGGGCTCCGAAAGGAGATACAAAGAAGCAATAAAAGTCATCAACAACTACGCCATGCAAATCATAAGGTCCAAAGAACAAGAACAAGAAAAGGGTCAGGATTTGCTCGCGAGATTCATGTCCACGAGCTTGAACATAGAGTTTAAAGACCAAGAACACAAGAGGAAGTTCTTGAGAGACATAGTCATAAGCTTTATTCTAGCTGGGAGAGACACAATCTCCACAGCCTTGACATGGTTCTTCTGGTTAATCTCAGGCCATCCTAGATGTGAGAAACTGATATACGAAGAGTTATCGTCAATAGTGCCAAGAAAAGAGTCTTGTATTTTCAGCTATGATGAGCTAAAGAAGCTTCATTACCTACATGCAGCTCTAACCGAGTCCATGAGATTGTTCCCACCTGTACCGATTAATTCAAGATTAACGGTGGATGATGATGTTTTGCCTGATGGGACCCACGTGGGAAAGGGATGGCATGCTGATTACTCGGCTTATGCGATGGGAAGGATGGAGAAGATTTGGGGAGAGAATTGTAGGGAGTTTAGGCCTGAAAGGTGGTTAAATCATGATGGGGTTTTTCAACCGTTGGATCAGTTTCGATTCCCTGTGTTTCATTGTGGGCCCAGGATTTGTTTGGGGAAGGAGATGGCTTATGTTCAGATGAAATCAATCGTGGCGGCTTTGATGTTTGAGTTTGAGATCTTGGCCGTTGATGGAGGTGCGAGTCCAGAGAAGATGATGAACCCGCCTTACATGCTATCGCTACTACTTAAGATGAAGGGTGGGTTCCCTGTGAGGTTCAAGAGGAGACAGCTTAGCGGGTATAGTAGGTAGGATGTCAAATCAAACAAATATTGATTATTGAGTGCAATTCAATTATTCAAGGATATTGGTTCATCTTTTTTTCTTTTTCTTTTTTTATGATGAATAAGTAGAGATATATTAGATAAAGGATGGTGGGCCTGAGCCATTCACCCATTCTGTCTCAGGAATATGGGTAGGAAGAATGGAGATGGAGAGGACCCCAAAGAGTTACAACAAGGGTTCCATGCTACAAGAGCATGTGTTATATTGTTAGAATGATGCAATACATGAGAAAAAGAGTAATATTGAAAGTTTAAAACAACATAATTGATATCATGGATGATGAAGGAGATAGACCAGTGGGCAGTAACAATAGAATTCCGGAGGGGGGAAATAAAGTTGAGGGCGTCACCTTCAAAAATGATGTGGTTGAGTCCAATGGAAAGAGCACAGTTGATGGCATGAAGGGCTACTTTGGCTTCGGCCCAGAGAGGATCAGCTGGGGGGAGATATCAATCCAAGCATGAGTGACACGTCCAATGTGGTCCTGATAGATGGCTGCAAAGTAAGCATTAGAATGACGAATAGCGGCATCAAAGTTTATTTTGTGCCAACCAGGGGGGAGGGGACCAGCTTTGGTGGAGGGAAATTTTGTTATGTGTGTAGGTGGTTTTCCAAGCTTTTTGTTGTTGAATGAATATGCGGCTAATATTACGGCCAAGGGCAAAGGGAGATTGGGGGCATGGAGGGAAGGGGAAATGGGAGTGGTGCTCTTTCTCAGGATATTGGTTCATCCAAATATATATAAAACTTGATTTCAAATCCTTTAGATAAAGTTTTTAATTCCATGCATCTATGTCTATTTTAAATTTTTTGTTTAATTAATGAAAATCATGCCTTTGCAATTTGTATCATCTTGATTAGAGCTATTTTAATTAACTTAGGAAAGGATTATTGTGTCCTCAAATTCTATGATGACTTATTATGATGTGATTGATTAGAATCTGTGTGAGGAAATATTTTTTATATATATACAAAGGCCCATAGAGAATATGGGATGTATTGAGCCACAATAGAAGCTAAGGCCCATTCAAGGAAGTGAAGACAAGCATGTAATTGGGTTAGGGCCCATATAATATTGAATGTTCAGTACGCATTGACACATCATATGATGAACCGTTCACCGGGCATAACTACACTGGTTGCCGGACATTCAACTCGATTCCCTTTGTGGCATTGGAAGATCCGCCCAAGAAACCAATGCTTCAAAGCTTCATCGGAGAAAAAAGAAAGATCCTAACCCATGTAGTTTACCTTGAACGGATACCGGACAACTTGACCGGATCGAATGGCACCGACCTCTCAGATGCATTAAATGAGGACAGGGGGATTTTGGCAGTCTCTGCCCAGTGCGTATCCCGAGACGGTCATCACGTGATTGATTAGCCGAATTCATTGAATGAGTTTGGCAATAGTGTTTTATACGTTATGTACCAACGTCAAATCACCCTAAAAAGGACTGTCACATGTCATGTCACCCTCAAAGTGAGAGCCTCCCAGCTGGTGGAGCTCAAGTGGGTCAAGAACCAGACTATAAATAGAGCAGCAAACAAAGGGAATGAGGTACGTGCGTGAACTACCAGAGAGCATATACACTTTCACTTAAAGAAAAACAGAAAACTGACTTAATCTTCGGAGGGTGATCAGGCGTAAATCGCCACCACCTCTAAAGAATCTTTATTTGTTTTACAGGAAGGATTTTTGCAGCAATTGATGGCCAATATTCCAGACATCTCCTGGTGAAGCTCTCGATATTATTTTCGTATGAAAAATTACGCAACACAGAATCCATGCTTGTTTGTAAAATATTGTGGTTAATAATAAATTTCATTGATAATTTAAAATCATCTTTGTATTGAAAAGTTATGAGATATAGGACCACGTGCATTAATATAAGAGCATAAGACTTTATTGGTTATCTAGAAAATCAAGTTTTGTTTATTTGTGTCAGTGTGACAAGTTATAAACTTATGATTAGTGTAAAATTTCACAAAATGTACGCACAATACTAGTCACAAGGTGTTATGAAATTAGGTGTATTTGTAGAGGGATTTTTGAGAATCAAGTTGGCTCCACGTTGATTGTTATCATGTATGAAAACTTTTATATTTTATTTTTTTTGGGCTGAATATGCATGAAAACAATTTAAAGATCGATTACAAGCAAGGGAGTAAGCAACCAAGCATCGTGGGGGCTAGCCACCCCTGATGCAAAAGCCCAAAAGGTTGGGCCCATTACTTAAACACTCCTCATGTGAAACATTGAGATAAAGAGGGAAATACTAAAACAAAATATGGTAATGTACCAGGAACGACTCCACTGGGGATCGAACCCAGAGTCTCTGGTTCCGTAGACCAGCGCCTTATCCATTGGGCCATGGAGTCATGTTGCCAGAGAGCTCAATTTTGTTTGAGTTTAGAAAACTACGCAAAGCAATGTCATTAACCAGCTATGTCATTAACCAATGTTATTCCTGTGTGTCATAACTCATAAGTTATAAGTTATAACACATATATTGAGATCATTAAATTTGAACCGGCTATACTAAACGTTTGGCCAATATGAATGCTGAAGACCACTAATGTCTAATTGTGGAGGGAGAGAGCAAACAAAACAATGTCCACAGTTGCTTTGCATTTTTTTAAGGCAGCAGAAAATATTAAGAAGGATAATCAGCTGGGATTTGATATATAAATATATATATATATATATTTCTTTTTCTTTTTCTAGATTATGCAAATGTCCATT
>OU015770.1:4247132-4299201 GCA_907173295.1 Fagus sylvatica | reverse complement strand
TTAGTGTTTTAATTGTCCCAGGCCTTTTAGAATAAAGTGGGATCAGAAAGATCACATGAGTCACGACACATGCCTCAAGTGATGTTCCGGCCAGCTCCCCACCCAATGGCAAACACCTCTCTAGTTTTTATTTTAACAACTCAACACCCATTGTGGCTTATCTTTACTTTATGAGTTTTTTTTTTTTTTTTTTTTTTTTTTTAATCAAATGTTTAGACTTTGGAGGGGTGTAATACTTTTATCTTTAATCAATGTTTGGAGTTTGGAGGGTGTAACCTTTTATCTCAAGTATTTTGATGGTGTTTTTTTGTTTATTGTGATTATCTTTTTGCTAATATACTATAATATATATATATATGTATATAGATGTATATACACATGTATATATATGTATATATATATATACATACATGTGTATATAGATGTATATACATATATACTAGATTTACTTATATATTTTTATGAACATATAATTTAAATGCACTTAATATTAATGAGTTATGTACGGAAAAAGAGTATTAAAAAAAAAAGAAAGGTATTAATAATTTACATCAATGTTTGTAGAATTTAAAAAATAAAAATATGAAGGGGGTCTAATAAATAAAATTTGACCCATTTTAAAAGTAGATAATTTCCTTTCTAACCTAAAAAGAAAGCTTATAATTTTTTTTTTCTTTTACTTATTATTATATTATATTGCCCCTGTTTGTAGTTATGGGCTTTCAGACATGGAAGACGAAATCCCCGGAGGTAACGACACTGGGCCCACCATGTCCCCATCAACCTCGTACTTCCTGGGCCGTCCCCTCCTCTTCTTCACCGCAACTTCCAAGCCCATTGGGCCCGTCGACCCTTCACCCGAACCCACCATCACGTCCTAGCACCGTCGTCTCCACCACCCAAACCTGGTTCTTTAGCCACTTGGCTTTTGTAAACAATCGTAAATTGAAAAATTATTATGAAATCTTATAACCCTGGTCAAAAGAGATTGCTCATAGTGAAAGCCACTTAACTTTAAAATGCCCACCCTTTCAAAAGCTTGAATGCTTAAACAATAAAGTATTTAATAAAAATGTTTAAAAAATAAATTAATTTCAAATAAAATTTTTTTTTTTTTTTTTCTTTCAAATTTGTCTAGTTTTTTAGTTTGTTGCAATAAAGGCACCATACCCAGAATAATTATGATCTATCACAAAATCCACCAGCACTTACCAAAGATGACAAAATTGCACAATTTTATACATCTCTTAAAGATATATCACATGGACTTTCAGTCTTTATATCAATTGATCTGATTCATTCTTTGTCATGATGATTATAGATAATTAGATTAACATAATTATAAGTTCTTCCTGTCTTTTTTCAACCTCATTAGCATTTGCAAAACTATTATTTGTTTATTTTCTAGCAATTAAGAGGATCAACTTGGTGACATGAACATAATCATTCTTATGATTTTAAGAATGCTTTTAGAATTCCAAACATGGACAAGTTTTACTTTCTAATTGCAGTGCTGACTGCTTTTGACTTTGTGATTTACTGGTATTTTGCAAAGTGGTACAAGGGCATCAACCTTGAGGAAAATAGTGACAAGGGAATTCAAAAGGAATATATATATATATATATATATAGGCACATGCCTCAAGTGATGTTCTGGCCAGCTTTCCACCCAATGGCAAACACCTCTCCTTTCTGGTTTTTATTTTAACAACAGCACCCTGTGGCTTATCTTTACTTTATGTTGTTTTGAGTTTTTTTTTTTTTTAATCAAATGTTTAGACTTTGGAGGGGTGTAATACTTTTATCTTTAATCAATGTTTGGAGTTTGGAGGGTGTAACCTTTTATCTCAAGTATTTTGATGGTGTTTTTTTGTTTATTGTGATTATCTTTTTGCTAATCATACTGAAAACTCTCCTGATTTATGGTTGTGTAATTTACCCTTAATATTACATCAAAGAGAAGAGAAATGAGACACTACCAATAGGATATATTAGTTTATACTTACTAATTATAAAGATAAAAAACCAAAGAATAAAACTTTTTTGTTAGACTATCTATGCACCATAACTCCCCTTTAATGAGGTCTTGGCTCCAAACGGTGCGAAGGGAGACTTTCAGTGTTAAAACCATTTCCTTGAGCATAATCTATTATATGAAGAAATATCACTACATAAGGTGTGAGGGGAGACTTTGAGTGTTAAAACAAATATCACAAAATGGTGGAGACTTTTAATTATGCCTTTGTAATTTGTATTATCTTGATCAGAGCTATTTTAATTAACTTAGGAAAGGATTATTGTGTCCTCAAATTCTATGATGACTTATTATGATGTGATTGATTAGAATCCATGCTTGTTTGTAATATGTTGTGGTTAATAAAAAATTTCATTGATAATATAAAATCATCTTTGTATTGAAAACTTATGAGATATAGGACCACGTGCATTAATATAACAGTATAAGACCTTATTGGTTATCTAGAAAATCAAGTTTTGTTTATTTGTGTTCGCTACTAGTCACAATGTGTTATGAAATTAGGTGTATATGTAGAGGGATTTTTTAGGAAATCAAGTTGGCTCCACGTTGATTGTTATGTATGAAAACTTTTATATTTTTACTTTTTTGACTGAATATGCATGAAAACAAAAACAAAAACAAAAAAAACCCTACTAGGACCCATGAGTGTAAGAGAAGGAAAGACGTCTCATATTAATGGGATATGCTCTCAAAAAGTGGGATATATTCTCAAAAAGTAGGATAGAGAATATTTATTCCTATATATACCATCATGCTCTCTACCTTACTCATAGCATGTAATGCCACAGCAATTCTTCCTCCTCCTTTCATACCGAAAGGGAGAGAGATGAAGGCAAGGAGGCGAGAGAGAGAGAGGAAGCTTTCGGCTAGTGTGTAATGAGAGAGAGTGAGAGAGGAAGGCAGGGAGGCGAGAGAGAGGAAGTGTTGCTAGTGTGTAATGAGAGAGAGTGAGAAAGGAATGCAGGGCGGCTAGTGTGTAATGAGAGAGAGTGAGAGAGGAAGGCATGGAGGCGAGAGAGAGAAAGGAAGCTTTCGAAACACCAGGATGGCATAAGTTCTACACAACTTAGGCCATGACCCCAAATAAAAATATGAATGAATAATTAATTTTGCAAAGAAAAAAAAAATGTTGTATGTTCTCCTCCTTGTTTATAAAAAAATGCTCTCAAAATTGTGAGTTAATGGAAATTCATTCAAATCACCCTATTAGATTTATCATCTTTAATTTAAAAAAAAAAAAAAAACCCTGCTAGGATCCATGAGTGTAAGAGAAGGAAATACGTCTCATATTAATGGGATATGCTCTCAAAACGTGGGATATGCTCTCAAAAAATGGGATATAGGATATTTATTCCTATATATACCATCATGCTCTCTACCTTACACACTAACACTAGCACACTCTCTCCCTCTAATGGCATTAGGTTGCGAAGGAGTTAATTGTGAGAGGAGAGATTATGGTTACATTTGCATCCAGACACTGTTGGCCAGGGGCGGCCTCGAGAGTTGGGTTGCCCTAGCCCCGTTCTAATTTTGGTTGTTCTACTTATTATTTAATAATAAAAAAATAACATAAAGTCCAAAAAAAAATTTTTTAACACAACATTTAAAGTCTCGAATAAATATACAACAACACAACTTTTAAAGTCTCAAATAACTCAGCAACACAATATTTAAAGTATCAAATAAATACAAAAGTAAATCCTCACTTTGTCTTTACTCAACAGCGTACAAAGTACTCTATACAACACTCACAATTCACAAGCAAAGCAGCACCACTCACCACCACAAATTATTTTTTTTTTTTTGCACACCAAATTGGAATTCATAAAAACAGCAAATCACTAAATCCGACATATCAATAAAATGAAAAGCAGAGCATTACACGTCTACACTATTCTGTTTATTCAATAAATCATTTTTCAAAACTTAAAAAAGCAGCTAAGACTATGAGAGAGAGAGAGAGAGAGAGAGAAATACCGGTTGCCAGGTTCAGGGTTGCGTCGCTGCGTGCGATGGGGGCGTGTGGCTCCTTCTTGTGTGCGACGGTGTGACCAGGCGAGCAGCCCGTGAGATGTTGTTGTTCCTGCCTGCATGCGACGGTGCGAGTAGCTTGTGCCGTGGTTCGTGCCTCTGTGGACCGTGGGCGGTGTCTATCAATGCTGATTTTAGCCTAACGGATCTGATGGCTGATAGTCGATTGCCCCCTATAAGAGTTCAAGGTGATTTAGGGTTTTTTTCTAGATTACGAATCTGGTGGTTGATAGGGATTTTTTTTCTTCGCACTTTTGGCAACCAGTAGCTTGTGTATTTGTGTTTGCCGGTTCTGTGTTTTGTATTGTTTATTTGTATTTTTTTTTTTTTGGTTTAGTTTTGGTTATCTGTTGGTTTATAGTTAAATCTATTAGTTTAGGTCTGTTGGTTCAAATCTTAATCCGTTCTTATTATAAAAAATAAAATAAAATCTTGATTCTGTTGGTCTTGGGTGTATTGGTTTATGAATATTTTTGTATTTTTGCCTTTGAATTTTTTTTTGCCTTTTGAATATTTTTTTTGCCTTTGTTTTGATTATTTTTTATTTTTATAATAACAATTTTCTTTTATGTATACAATTTTTTTTTTCTTTTAATGTAAACGTTTAAATATTTTTTTTATATGCATAGTATAATTTTTTTTTTTCCCCATTGGTTGCCCTGGGGTGAGGGGTTGCCCTAACCCAAGGGCTTGTGGGGCTTACCCTAGGGTCGGCCCTGCTGTTGGCACACTTCAAGCTTCACCAAGATGAGATCCCAAAACCAGTTTATTAGTGTTTTAATTGTCCCAGGCCTTTTAGAACAAAGTGGGATCGGAAAGATCACATGAGTCACGGCACATGCCTCAAATGATGTTCCGGCCAGCTCCCCACCCAACGGCAAACACAACTCTAGGTTTTATTTTAACAACTCAGCACCCACTGTGGTTTATCTTTACTTTATGCTAGTTTGAGTTTTTTTTTTTTTTTTTTTTAATCAAATGTTTAGACTTTGGAGGGGTGTAATACTTTTATCTTTAATCAATGTTTGGAGTTTGGAGGGTGTAACCTTTTATCTCAAGTATTTTGATGGTGTTTTTTTGTTTATTATTATATATTTTAAGTACTGTATAATAATATATATGTATATATATATATATATATATATATATATATATAGTATATAAATTAATATTTTTATATGTATTTATATACATGATATATAAATAATATATATATACATATATATATATATACATATATATAAACTGGAACAATATTTAGTATGGTATTGATATCACAAAATTGTGGAGACTTTTAATTATGCCTTTGTAATTGGTATTATCTTGATCAGAGCTATTTAATTAACTTAGGAAAGGATTATTGTGTCCTCAAATTCTATGATGACTTATTATGATGTGATTGATTAGAATCTATGCTTGTTTGTAATATGTTGTGGTTAATAAAAAATTTCATTGATAATATAAAATCATTTTTGTATTGAAAACTTGTGAGATATAGGACCACGTGCATTAATATAAGAGTATCAGTATAAGACCTTATTGGTTATCTAGAAAATCAAGTTTTGTTTATTTATGTATGCGTGACAAGTTATAAACTTATGATTAGTGTAAAATTAATTTCGCAAAATGTACGCACATTACTAGTCACAATGTGTTATGAAATTAGGTGTATATGTAGAGGGATTTTTTAGGAAATCAAGTTGGCTCCACGTTGATTGTTATCATGTATGAAAACTTTTATATTGTACTTTTTTGGCTGGATATCCATGAAAACAATTTAAAGATCGAGATAATGAGGAATGTCATTAACCAATGTTATTCCTGTGTGTCATAACTCATAACTCATTAGGCCAATATGAATGCTGAAGACCATTAATGTCTAATTGTGGAGGGAGAGACAGCAACAATGTCCACAGTTGCCTTGCATTTTGTAAGGCAGCAGAAAATATTAAGGAGGATGATCAGCTGGGATTTAATATATATATTTCTTTTTCTTTTTTTAGAATATGCGAATGTCCATTTATATTTTATCATGAGCATATTCTACTTATCTGGACGTTGGCTATATAATGTACTTTCAGTTTGAAATTACGAGTTCAATTAATCTTCCCTTTATTGTTTCTAATATTTAATTATCTGTTACTTGAAATTAACTTTTTTAATAGATACGACATAAGAAAAACAATTTCAAAAAATAAAAAATTTCTAAACAACTAATTATAAACTGAATACAATGAAAAATTTATTGATATAAGGATAGTATGAATCTATTCTCAAAAAAAAAAAAAATAAATAAATAAAGGATAGTATGAAGTATGAACCAATTGGTTTTCTCTTTGGACTTTTAATTACCACCGGCAGCTAAATTTTAGCTAAAAAGCTCATATTTTCTATTTTAATTAGCCTATTTGTCACATCCACGTGTATTAGACATTTAGACTCTATGTTTTAATAATAATTAATTTGGGATTTTGTTAATAAAACGTTGATAACAACCAATAATTTGGACTATTTATTGGTTGTATTGTTGTGTAGCATTACTGTGTTCATTTTATTTGGGCCATTATTTTAAGGATTTTGTTTGTAAATTAATGACATGTTATAATTTTGACTATTTATTAGCAACGTTAACTAGGTAAATAACTAGCATGTACCCCATGCCAAGATTTTTATTTATTTAAATTTTAAATCACAAACAAAAATTGAAATTTATAGCATTAGAAAAATAAAAGTTAACAGGCTAGGTTTGTGATCCAAATGTCCAATTAATGACTTAAAATAGCTCGTTTCCCCTCTTGTCCACTATTTATAACTTTTTTATTGAATGCTATTTTCGTTTCGGAATTATTAACTGCCTCGGTTGGAAACGGCTTGCCATCACATACTCTAAATAAACACATAAATCCAAAAGCACAAAAAATTAATTAAGAAATTAAATTAGAAGAGTCAAGAGGAGATTGACACAAAAATTCTTACCTATTGATGATCAGGAAGAAAAAAATCGGAGGTGGAGTACGAACGCTAGGGTTTGAAAGTTCAAAAAAATTGGGGGAAAATGAAGGAGAAGTTTGAAATTGGTGAAGATGTGAGGGCTGTTTGGGAAGCAGATTGGTGAGTTTGGTGTTAGGGGCTACGGTTTCTCTTGTACCATTTCAAGATACCCTATTCCTATATAAGGATTACAGATTACTGGAAAAATGGTATTTCTTTCTGAATTTTTTTTTTTTGTTTGTTTGAAAATTAACAATCAAGCTTGTTCGTGGCGTGGCGTGGTAGACAAAAGCATAATGGATTGATTTCTTCTATCTTATCCACGTACACTATAGTGACAATGATTTTTTTTTTTTTTTTAAAACAAACCTTATAATCATCTAAAGAATACAACCATGTGTTATACTAAGCTTGATTATAATGAATCAATGATAGTATTTTTATGTTAGAATAAATGAAAATTATAGCATGTAGGTTTAGAGTAATTTTAAATTTATTCTCTAAGTTTTAAAATTTGAATTTGAGTCTCCTGATTTATCTCCGTGAGTGAATTAATCGTTAAATGTCAATTAAGTCTTTAGTTTTGCAGTTTGTCTAATTAAGATATGCCAAAACATTTGAAAGTATAAATCAGGGAAACTCTTATAATTTTTAGAATTAAAGATTTAATTTGAAATTAATAAAACCAAGATTGAAAAACTTTTGAAATGGTCAGATTTAATTTAAAACCACCCCTTAAAATTTTAAATATAATCTATCCAAAATTATTTCTATCCTTGTATTTTGTTTATCTTCCCTATATTTGTCTCTCATCCTCCCAACAAAACTGCCCTTAACCCATTGACTAAAAAGGGGTAGAAACTAGAAACTAGAAAGTAGAACCGAACCATAATGTCACAATTTCCCATTAAAATCTCCTAATTAAACTTGTACTTCCACAGTAGGAATAAATTGACATAATCCTTATCCTTTCACTTCCTTTCCCCTTTCCTTTCCCCTTCTCAAATGCTGATCACACCCACCTAAACATAAACAAAACAAAAGCAAGACAAGCTATGTTGGACCTCAACACTACTTCTCTTCCTTTCTTCACCTTATCCTTCTACTTCTTCATCCCACTCTTCACCATCATCATCTTCCACTTCCTCTCTATCTCTCAATCCCCCTCCAAAACCCCATGTCCACAATCATACCCCATAATTGGAAACCTCATTGGCTTCCTCCGCAACCGCCACCGCTTCCACGATTGGGTCACCGAGATGCTCTCCCGAACCCCATCTTCCACTCTCCGAGTCCGTACCTTCCTTGACCTCTCCCATGGAATCTGCACCGCCAACCCCACAAACATCGAGCACTTCCTTCACTCCAACTTCCCAAACTACATCAAAGGCTCTCGCTTCCACAACGTCCTCGAAGAACTCCTTGGAGATGGCATCTTCAACGCCGATGACCGACTCTGGACTCTCCAACGAAAGATTGCAAGCCACGAATTCAACACCAAATCACTCAAACACTTCGTCTCCCACACCGTCCAGTCCCAAATCTCAAACACCCTCATCCCTCACCTTATTCCCTTCGCATGTAACAACAACGAAAACAAAGTCATCGATCTTCAAGACGTGTTGCAAAGATTCAGTTTTGATAACATATGCCACGTGGCCTTTGGTGTAAATGTAAACAACCCCACGTGTTTGAGCTCCGATGACTTTGTTAAAGCTTTCGATGATGCCGTGAATATTAGCTCATTGAGATTCTTGTCGCCACTGCCTATAATATGGAAGCTCAAAAGATTCCTCAACGTGGGCTCCGAAAGGAGATACAAAGAAGCAATAAAAGTCATCAACAACTACGCCATGCAAATCATAAGGTCCAAAGAACAAGAACAAGAAAAGGGTCAGGATTTGCTCGCGAGATTCATGTCCACGAGCTTGAACATAGAGTTTAAAGACCAAGAACACAAGAGGAAGTTCTCTGAGAGAGATAGTCATAGTCATAAGCTTTATTCTAGCTGGGAGAGACACAATCTCCACACAGCCTTGACACATGGTTCTTCTGGTTAATCTCAGGCCCATCCTAGATGTGAGAAACTGATATACGAAGAGTTATCGTCAATAGTGCCAAAGAAAAGAGTCTTGTATTTTCAGCTATGATGATAAATGAGCTAAAGAAGCATTCAGCTTACCGAGTACATGCAGCTCTAACCGAGTCCATGAGATTGTTCCCACCTGTACCGATTAATTCAAGATTAACGGTGGATGATGATGTTTTGCCTGATGGGACCCACGTGTGGGAAAGGGATGGCATGCTGATTACTCGGCTTATGCGATGGGAAGGATGGAGAAGATTTGGGGAGAGAATTGTAGGGAGTTTAGGCCTGAAAGGTGGTTAAATCATGATGGGGTTTTTCAACCGTTGGATCAGTTTCGATTCCCTGTGTTTCATTGTGGGCCCAGGATTTGTTTGGGGAAGGAGATGGCTTATGTTCAGATGAAATCAATCGTGGCGGCTTTGATGTTTGAGTTTGAGATCTTGGCCGTTGATGGAGGTGCGAGTCCAGAGAAGATGATGAACCCGCCTTACATGCTATCGCTACTACTTAAGATGAAGGGTGGGTTCCCTGTGAGGTTCAAGAGGAGACAGCTTAGCGGGTATAGTAGGTAGGATGTCAAATCAAACAAATATTGATTATTGAGTGCAATTCAATTATTCAAGGATATTGGTTCATCTTTTTTTCTTTTTCTTTTTTTATGATGAATAAGTAGAGATATATTAGATAAAGGATGGTGGGCCTGAGCCATTCACCCATTCTGTCTCAGGAATATGGGTAGGAAGAATGGAGATGGAGAGGACCCCAAAGAGTTACAACAAGGGTTCCATGCTACAAGAGCATGTGTTATATTGTTAGAATGATGCAATACATGAGAAAAAGAGTAATATTGAAAGTTTAAAACAACATAATTGATATCATGGATGATGAAGGAGATAGACCAGTGGGCAGTAACAATAGAATTCCGGAGGGGGGAAATAAAGTTGAGGGCGTCACCTTCAAAAATGATGTGGTTGAGTCCAATGGAAAGAGCACAGTTGATGGCATGAAGGGCTACTTTGGCTTCGGCCCAGAGAGGATCAGCTGGGGGGAGATATCAATCCAAGCATGAGTGACACGTCCAATGTGGTCCTGATAGATGGCTGCAAAGTAAGCATTAGAATGACGAATAGCGGCATCAAAGTTTATTTTGTGCCAACCAGGGGGGAGGGGACCAGCTTTGGTGGAGGGAAATTTTGTTATGTGTGTAGGTGGTTTTCCAAGCTTTTTGTTGTTGAATGAATATGCGGCTAATATTACGGCCAAGGGCAAAGGGAGATTGGGGGCATGGAGGGAAGGGGAAATGGGAGTGGTGCTCTTTCTCAGGATATTGGTTCATCCAAATATATATAAAACTTGATTTCAAATCCTTTAGATAAAGTTTTTAATTCCATGCATCTATGTCTATTTTAAATTTTTTGTTTAATTAATGAAAATCATGCCTTTGCAATTTGTATCATCTTGATTAGAGCTATTTTAATTAACTTAGGAAAGGATTATTGTGTCCTCAAATTCTATGATGACTTATTATGATGTGATTGATTAGAATCTGTGTGAGGAAATATTTTTTATATATATACAAAGGCCCATAGAGAATATGGGATGTATTGAGCCACACAATAGAAGCTAAGGCCCATTCAAGGAAGTGAAGACAAGCATGTAATTGGGTTAGGGCCCATATAATATTGAATGTTCAGTACGCATTGACACATCATCATATGATGAACCGTTCACCGGGCATAACTACACTGGTTGCCGGGCATTCAACAACAACTCGATTCCCTTTGTGGCATTGGAAGATCCGCCCCAAGAAACCCAATGCTTCAAAGCTTCATCGGAGAGAAAAAGAAAGATCCTAACCCATGTAGTTTACCTTGAACGGATATACCGGACAACTTGACCGGATCGAATGGCACCGACCTCTCAGATGCATTAAATGAGGACAGGGGGATTTTGGCAGTCTCTGCCCAGTGCGTATCCCGAGACGGTCATCACGTGATTGATTAGCCGAATTCATTGAATGAGTTTGGCAATAGTGTTTTATACGTTATGTACCAACGTCAAATCACCCTAAAAAGGACTGTCACATGTCATGTCACCCTCAAAGTGAGAGCCTCCCAGCTGGTGGAGCTCAAGTGGGTCAAGAACCAGACTATAAATAGAGCAGCAAACAAAGGGAATGAGGTACGTGCGTGAACTACCAGAGAGCATATACACTTTCACTTAAAGAAAAACAGAAAACTGACTTAATCTTCGGAGGGTGATCAGGCGTAAATCGCCACCACCTCTAAAGAATCTTTATTTGTTTTACAGGAAGGATTTTTGCAGCAATTGATGGCCAATATTCCAGACATCTCCTGGTGAAGCTCTCGATATTATTTTCGTATGAAAAATTACGCAACACAGAATCCATGCTTGTTTGTAAAATATTGTGGTTAATAATAAATTTCATTGATAATTTAAAATCATCTTTGTATTGAAAAGTTATGAGATATAGGACCACGTGCATTAATATAAGAGCATAAGACTTTATTGGTTATCTAGAAAATCAAGTTTTGTTTATTTGTGTCAGTGTGACAAGTTATAAACTTATGATTAGTGTAAAATTTCACAAAATGTACGCACAATACTAGTCACAAGGTGTTATGAAATTAGGTGTATTTGTAGAGGGATTTTTGAGAATCAAGTTGGCTCCACGTTGATTGTTATCATGTATGAAAACTTTTATATTTTATTTTTTTTGGGCTGAATATGCATGAAAACAATTTAAAGATCGATTACAAGCAAGGGAGTAAGCAACCAAGCATCGTGGGGGCTAGCCACCCCTGATGCAAAAGCCCAAAAGGTTGGGCCCATTACTTAAACACTCCTCATGTGAAACATTGAGATAAAGAGGGAAATACTAAAACAAAATATGGTAATGTACCAGGAACGACTCCACTGGGGATCGAACCCAGAGTCTCTGGTTCCGTAGACCAGCGCCTTATCCATTGGGCCATGGAGTCATGTTGCCAGAGAGCTCAATTTTGTTTGAGTTTAGAAAACTACGCAAAGCAATGTCATTAACCAGCTATGTCATTAACCAATGTTATTCCTGTGTGTCATAACTCATAAGTTATAAGTTATAACACATATATTGAGATCATTAAATTTGAACCGGCTATACTAAACGTTTGGCCAATATGAATGCTGAAGACCACTAATGTCTAATTGTGGAGGGAGAGAGCAAACAAAACAATGTCCACAGTTGCTTTGCATTTTTTTAAGGCAGCAGAAAATATTAAGAAGGATAATCAGCTGGGATTTGATATATAAATATATATATATATATATATTTCTTTTTCTTTTTCTAGATTATGCAAATGTCCATTTATCATGACTCATGAGCATGGAGGAAAACTATGTCCTTCTACTTATCTGGACGTTGGCTATATGATGTACTTTTAGTTTGAAATTGTGAGTTCAATTAAGCTTCCCTTTATTGTTTCTAATATTTAATTATTTGTTACTTGAAATTAACTTTTGTCATAGATACGACATAAGAAAAACAATTTCAAGAAATAAAAAAAAATTTCTAAACAACTAATTATAAACTGAATACAATGAAAAATTTATTGATATAAGGATAGTATGAATCTATTCTCCAAAAAAAAAAAAGAAGAAATGATATAGTATGAACCAATTGGTTTTCTCTTTGGACTTTTAATTACCACCAGCAGCTAAATTTTTTGGTTTCACGGATATGACTTCTCATACTACTCTTAACATATAAACTTGTTTTCAAAGCTATCCAAACCCAACCCAAAACACTTTCTGTTAAGAAAAAAGATTCAACCTCTTAACCTTTTAGCTAAAATTTTAGCTAAAATATTTTCATATTTTCTATTTTAATTAGCCTATTTGTCACATCCACATGTATTAGACTATATATTTTAACAATAATTAATTTGGGATTTTGTTAGTAAATTGTTGATAAAAGCCAATAATTTGGACCATTTATTGGTTGTATTGTTGTGTAGCATTACTGTGTTCATTTTATTTGGACCATTATTTTAAGGATTTTGTTTGTAAATTGATGACATGTCATAATTTGAACTATTCATTAGTAACGTTAACTAGGTAAATAATTTGAACCATCTATTGGTTGTAACGTAATCGTTTCAATAAAATTACAACCATAATGTTTTCACAACATTGTCAAAGTGGCAACTATAAATAATAAATAATAAAGTGGTGTTAGTTGTGGACTCGTTCCATGTAAAAACCAATAACAATAGTTTGGGATTTTGTTAATAAATTATTGATGACAACCAATAATTTGGATCATTTATTGGTTATACCATTGCTGTATCGGTTTTGTTTGAACCATGTTAAAGATTTTGTTAATAAATTGATGACTATCATAATTTAGATCATTTATTATAAAAGAAAATTCAATATTCAAAGGAACTCTACGCGGTAGAGTTTTTAAAAACTCCACGAGGTGAATGTTTGGTACATATAAATATTAAACCTTTCTCTTCACTCGTTAACCCTTGATCCAATTATTTCATAACATTTTCTAAGTGGCTACCCTCTATCAAAGGAATGGATTGTAACCAAGAAAAGCATGCAGAGAACCCATTCGATCGGTTACCAGATGATCTCCTTCTCTTGATCTTCGACAATCTCTTAGAGGCCAAATACCTAGTGAGTTGCTTTCTAGTCTCCAAGCGTTTCGCTTCTCTCATCCCTCAAACCGACACCCAAAACATTGTTTTTCTCATAAGGGAACCCCCTCCCATTTCTCAATCCACACAACAAAGCTGTACAGATACCTCTGATCAGATATCATTCAAGAACGACTTCAGTTTCACAAACATCATAAGAAAAGTCATAAACAAGCTCAGTTTTTCCATGATCTCCTCCTCCGGGGACCAAGTGCAAGAGACTAAAGCTTCTAATGTGTCAAAGATGATTCAAGAGCTCAAGTGTTTGGAAATCCAGACTCACTCCACCGGAGAAGATAAATTTCCCTTTGCTACAGGCTTATACATGTGGAAGGCGTTTTTTGGGGCTGAATTCCGCTACTCCCTAACCCTCATTGCCGTTCACTTCAACGACAGCCCTTTAGAGAATACAAGTACAAACATCAGCACCGGTGACCTTACAGTGCTTACATGTTGTTGCGGACCTTATTTGCGTGAAGGATTTCGAAGGTATAGATACGTTCAAGATTTTGTTTCCAAGAATCAACACCTTCCCAAGAAGATCGTTGCATATGATTCGAAGAAGAGAGGAAAGCTCTGCATGGGAGAAAAAGACATTGAAGAATGTAGAATTTCGCTAGGGACGTCGGTCATGCATTCTGGTCCTCACCACCTTGACAAGGATAAATTGTTTATTGGAAAATCATGGTACGTTCCCGTTTTGGATTCTCCATCGCACAGGTACAAGATGAAGGGAGTGATGGTTTTTTTGATAGGTCCAGTTGGTCAGCGTTTGATTAGAGAAGAGGACCTCTTGAAAGGATTTGAAGATGATGAAGAGGAACAGTGGAAGATTTTCAATGAGGCTGTAAGGGAGATTATCTTCAACAACAATATCAAAAAGACAATATGGCATATTAGTTCGTCTACATTTTGGTGACAACGGGAATTGGAACTTTGATGATTCGATAGAATAATGAAGAGGGGGATTTGAAGTTGATGATTTTTTTTTAAATTTTAATTGATATTTGTCTTTCTTTTATTTGGAAAGCGTAATGAATTATGATAGGTTCAAATAAATTAATTTAGATTAAAATGAATTATGATGTGTTTCTTACGAGGTGGAATGCAAAATCAGACCATGTATATATACCTCGTAGGGACAGTGTGTAATTTGATATCCAATGTTGCTGTATGATTTGATTAAGTTTATAAACCGCTGTCTACACGAATCTGCGTAGGATGCAGATGTTGGCATGTTGCCTAAGAGCGCGTGATGAGAAATTTACACTGAAAGTGACATTTGGGCTCGTTTGCTATAGATTTTTTTCTAGCTTAATCACCTTATGTACAACTTTTTAAAGCTTTTATTTTTCTAGGTATAATTATACTTTTACTCAGTTTATTTTTATAAGCCCACTAAGCCAATGAAAATAAGCTCTCCCAAACAACCACTAACTTCTTAAAGACATGTATATTTGGTTGTCAAAATGGAACATTTGCTGGACCAAAATTTCAATTCCTTAATTATGTTTCCCCTTAAGATTAGTTGATTAAGCCTCGGGGGTTTAAAGAGTTCAACTTATTGATGAATCATAATTTTGTTTTATAGAAGTTCAATCTTGTGTTTAAACTCCAAAGTAAATTTTGCTGCTTTTGTGTTTGCTATTTGGAGAATTTCCTAGAGGTGTCTCCACAATGTTCACTGGGTTGATTATATAATGCAGTCACAAGAAAAAACGTGCAAAGCAGATAATAAAGCTAATGCAGAGGGGGCTGCTGGATCCTGAGAAGGTTGATCCATTCTCTTTTGTTGAAAGTGGGGGATTAACTTACTGCTTGTACAAGTATTCAGAATGAATTCTTGGTAATACATTTGAGATGTGCATACTTCAGGCAAGCTTTCCTTCTGTCATGTAATTGAATTGTTGCTCTAAACCCTTCGTTCTTTGTCCTCAACCAATCTGTACACCTGGGTATTTATGGCTATAATAGAAAATCCTAAGCCTGAGATTTCTTTTCTTCTTGAAATTTAAGTTAGGTATGTGTAAATGGATTTGTTAGCTATGTTTTCCATCAAATCTTTTTTTTTTTTTTATAAGCATAGTGTGGATGAATGACATTGTTATTTTGGCTTAAAGATGTATGATTTGTGCTTGTGGTAGATTGCAAAGGATCAACTTGGGATCGCGATCCCACGATCCTGCATGCAATTCTACTCTGATCTTGATGTATGAACGATTATGTTCCAATCCAAATCATTTCGCAACGTAGGATCATACAATCCGGATCATCATTTAGATAACCATGGTTGTTAAGAAGCAATATGTTCATAAGTTTCCTCATGTGAAAAGAAGAGTGATTAATACACCCATGGAAAAGAGTAAATCGATAGGAAAAAAAATGATAAGTTAATTAAAGAGGTAACAAAGAGCATGACTTTGAATAGAAGAGAATGACATAAAAAAATACATGTGCCTAACTTTGACTAATCTATTGAAGATTCATAACCAATCCCAAAATTATGAACTAAGACATAATTGGTTGTTGTCGTCACCCAAAAATAATATTTAGAAAATTTGAATGACCAGCATGTGCACTAGCCAGAAAACATAACATGCAATTCATTAATCTCATCAATAAATTAATTTTATTTTCTGTATTTCAATACAACAATCAGGGCATTAAATCGCTAAAGAAGTTGGAATATCTCAAGGATCTTAGCTCAAGCACTTGAGTGGTGAAAATCTTAACGGCATGTGCACTGAAGCAGGCTCCTATGCATCTACTCATAGCTGATTCAGTCATCACTGGTTCACAAAAAAGGATTGACTCGTCAAAAGTTTGTAACACGCACTGTCTTATATTCAACTCCAGTAATCAATCAACAGTTATAAATCACTCCAAAGAATAAAATTTGAGGGATACTAAAATAAATTTATCTAATGCACACATGTATTGGGATCCTACAGATCAAAGCAAACGCATAATATCTATTTAAATCACAAAACTGTTGCAATCTGCATCTACAAACTACCATTAATAAACCAATTGCAAATATCACTAGTAAAAATACAACATATTATTGAGTTAAGAGCTGAACTCGAGATATATGCATAATTGCCAACATGTTTGTTGAAATATTCATAACCACATTTAGATAAAAACCGAGTCAATGTTGTAAAAGAAACCTCAGAAATACCTAATGTTTCCAAATGAACTTGTAAAGTTGATAAGAGGGAAATATATAACTAGTTCATGCTTCTGAACTCTGTAGCTCTTTGTGATGCACTCATGCACAGATTACTAGCTTTTAAACCTTCCCTAAACAACTCATCAAATCTTCTTCTTCTTTTTGATGTCGTGGGAACCTCCTCAAGGGGGGGGCCCTTTGGAGTTTGGACCCACACTTGGAGAGTAAACCCCCAGTTGCATCGCACAGACCACATGGAAGTTTCCCTATATGCAACAAGGTAAGTCAAAGTGCATCACCCATGGATCAAACCAGGGACACCCAGCCAAGCTTGTAAGCCCCGTGCCCCTTGGACCAACCAAATGGGCTAACACTCGGGGTAAGCAACTAATCCAATCCAATCTTTTTCGCCCTTCATCATTCCAAGCCTTTAGAAATTAGAACTGACAAAAACAATCCCATATTGCATTCAGACTGTTAAATCACCTTGAGAACATCTTTAGTACCATCTTTTGAACAGATATCATTTGTGCTTCTTCTTTTTTTGTTTTTTGTTAGGTGTCATTTGTGCTTCTTCTACCCATCAATCCTACCATCTTCAACTGCATTTCTAAATATGTTGCTTTGAACCTAGGCAATCATGTTTCTATAGCCTCTTACAATTAGAAACACCAGATATGTTTTGCATTTTCCACACCATGGCATTTGCTTACAGAAAGGAACTGAGAAGGATTAAAACAATTCTCAAACTTACTAAAGTTAACATTTTTCGAATCACGTACAATGCTTATATCATAGAGCTCACCCCATTGTTCACTGGGCTAGTAGTACTATAGAAACTTTTCTAAACCTACAATATGTGTCAGGTTATTCTAGCATATGCAAAGCACACAATTCTCCATATTCATTTCCACATTTCACAATTCCTAACTGATGTATATTTTGAGATCTACTTATAGGAAGGTACACAGAAGGGCCTTCTAATCAAACAACACTTCAATTCGCTAAAAGATCAAGTCAGTGTTATCTCTGCCTACCAAACCTTCAGACTTTGATTCGTGTTTTTTCCAATTAGAGCCCACAAGCTACAAAGCCTAAAATCCAAAATTCTGTCCAGCAAATAGGCTAAACGACTTTTGATATATATATCCAATCATACTCATGATGTACTGAAGTATTTACTAAGCTGATAAACTTTAAAGATTTTAAGGTCCACACATGGGCTTAGTTGATCACTCTGTACTTCATATCTGAATATTTTTTAGCACCTTCAAATAAAGATGATAGATGTGTATTATTTCAGAAGTTTGAGAACATATTAAAAAAAAAAAAAAAAAAAGGCCAAATTGCATAATCAGCTCTTGGGGTTTGGCTCAGTTGCAAACAGACCCCCTTGGGTTTTGATTTTGCAATATAACCACCTGGGGTTTTTAAATTGATGAAATTGATCCCTCTAAGTATATTTTTTGTCAATTTTGCTAACAAAATTTGTCATTTGCATTGCATATGATTACTTTATAATAAAAAAATTCATTATTATAAACCCAAGTGCAATGCATATAACAAATTTTGTTGGCAAAATTGACAAAATATAAACTTAGAGAGGTCAATTTCACTAATTTAAAAACCCCAGGTGGTTATATTGCAAAATCAAAACCCCAAGGGGTCTGTTTGCAACTGAGCCAAACCCCAGGGGGTGATTATGCATTTTAGCCAAAAAAAAAAAAAACAAATTTGGACTCAAAATCTAGGATTTGTCCACAGTTCTGCTTTGATTAAATGCTAGATTAAACTAAATTGTTTATTGCACATTAAAAATAAACAGCATCGATAAAAGAAGCTGAAGAGATATATTAGTGACTGAAAATGTTAGAAGGCCTAAAGATTGTTGAAGTGGTAGTGGAATTATGAAGCAAGAGTAAAACTTATATTCTCAGCTAAAGTAATCACTTGTTAGTAAAGAAGAAAATAAAAACAAAGCTAACAACCCATCTACCATCTACACATGAGGCATGAAATAACAATTAATAACAGTACAGACAAGATTGTCCATAATGAGAAGTAATGATTGTTTATCATCTTCTAAGAACTGTAACTACAACATACCTTTTACTGCCACTGTGTTGGATGATAAAACAAACAGATCAAAGATGAAAATCACAGAAGATGGAAACTCCCAGACCTGTAGAAGGCTTAATCAAAGTTAGAGGGATATTGGGGTTTAAGTAGACAATAGAGACTAGACAAAGAAGGCAGAAGGAAACTATAAACCGTGTTATTTACTATACTATTGATGGCCAAGTGACATTAGCAAATCATACCATCATGGCGATAAGAAATATCTTGAAGTAACTTGAAATCAAGATTGCAAGCAAAATGTCTTTATACCTGTGCAATTTAAGAAGAATAAGCCAATAAATATACATTGTTCCAGATGGAAATATGAATTGTGATAACGTTATGAACAGAAATTTGAACACAAAAGTGCCTTATCCAATACTTAAGGTTAGCTAAAAGAGTCATATCCTAATAGGTCTGGTTAGGCCATGCCTCCAAGGTGATCATATGCTATCTTTTTGTATGTGTTCACAAACTCAACCTGTAGTCTATCAGGGTTTCCTTTTGTACCATATCACCTTAAGATTAAACCCATTCACTCTCTACCAGCATAACCAAGTTTTCAAATGAGTATACCATTTTAGCCAACATTGTCTCATATATATTATCTCCAAACTTTCACGAATAAATTCGATTCTCTTGTTATTTTATGATTTGACAGTCATTAACCTTAACATCATCATTTCAACTATTTACTTATTCTCTTGTTATTTATCTGTCAAGTTATCAAACTACAACTTCTAACTATTAACTGATCATTCAAATCCAGGAGTTACTTATTTCTCCACTAAAGCAATCCCCCTTAATTCCTTGATCACACATAACTAATTGAGAGAGCTTCCCAACTGATTAGTGCTTAAAGATTGCCGTATCTTAACATAAGCAAACAGCTCAAAAGTAACGCAAAGGCTCACCTTGGGCTTCCAGCTGATCTGCTCAGAAACATCTTCGTTGCAAGAACAAAAGTACAAAGAAACAAAAAATTTCCAAGAACGACATCTGTCAACAACTAGAACAATAATTGGTAAACCCATTCGTTAGACACCATACAAAATCTGACCCACACGAAAGTTCCGAAAATCAAATTCAAATTCACTTTATATAGATGTGTAAGCAAACCTTTCGACATGACCAAACTAACGAAGAAAAGCTCACGGACAAACGCCACTCTTCATTGCAACTTTGTAGAACAAGACTCCTGTCTAGGGTATTGCTAAGGCAATCTATCATAATCATAGCACAACTTTAAATAATTATTGAAATTCTAAGATCAGAACAATGGATACAAGCGTCCAAAAGAAGATAACCAAAAATTGACTTCCACAAAAAACCCTGCAAAGTTGTGAACAAATAACAAACCCATGTTGGAATTAGAAAAATTTCAACAAAGCACATCATTATAAGATTACAAAATTTCAACAGAGTAGAAGTACCTCAAAATGTGGAATTTTATGGTTAATAACGTTATAGAGTAGATGTCTATAAGCTTTGGGCTTGTGCAGAATCAAATCAATTAGAAGAATCTATAACCCAAAATGAAGAATTAGAAAAATCTTAGCTTTCACATTAAAAAATAAGAAAGGAAAAGAAAATACCATGATTTCACATTCGATGTATTCATCAGCAACTGCTTTGCAATTCTCCTATAACAATAAAAACAGAGATAATTAATTGTAGCGTGTAGCTGAAATTTAAACATAACAACCAAAAAAAAAACAGGAAAGGAAAAACGTGGTACGCATTTCATGAGTCGTATGTTGCCGGGTGAGTACTGCACGAACAGTGTTTTGATCTGAAACCCACACTGAACACATCTGTACTCCATCTCCATCTTTGTCTGATTCTCAAACCCACAGTCACCGGCCGATTGAAATCGGTGGCTCGGTCAGGTCGTTTTGATCGGTTTGGCTGGATGGTGGGCTGGGCCTAAATTCATTTGGTTTTTATACATTGCATTTTTTAGTGGTAGTGAAACTGGGCCGAAAAAAATTGCTATCTTAAAAAGCTTGTAACCAAGTCATCTAAATTAGGGCCTGTTACAACAACAGCAAATCACGACAGATAAATTTATTGTACCATTCAAAAACATAAAATGAGTAACCCATATAAACTTTCGATTAAGATCCTCATTTTGAAATTAGTGAATTAGATTTTACCACGTCATCAACATTTAAAATGGATGGTACAAAATAAATATGAAGTTCTTAAGATAACTCCAACATGGAGTTCTTAAATTATTGATGACATGACAAAATCCAATCCATTCATTTCAAAATGAATAGATAAGATTTAAGAACTTCATAGTAGAATTACCCTATCCTATAAGAACTCTAAAGAATCCTAATTCATAAATGTAAACTTATTTTGCTGTGTAATCATTATTATTATTTTGCTAGATCTCATTTTGCTGTTATGTCTTGAACATATACAGATTCAATTGGATTGTTGAAACTTTTTTGCTTTTGGAAAGAATAAATTATAATATCTACAAAATATCATTTACATGTTCTGTGAAGTTCTACCATATTCTTGGACAAAAGGATTCTATAAAAAGGAAGGGAAAAACAACGTAAAAGGGGACGGGCTGGCTGAGATACAAAAAGAAAAAAAGGCTAGGAAAGAAATATGAGAGAGTCTCTCATGTGTTTGGACAATGTATTTTATTGTGCTTACAACTAAATTTGATATTTTATTGATCTGGATGTGGACGTAGGCAAATTGCCGAACCACCTAAAATTATGTGTTTTGTATCTTGCTTTATTTTATCATCCATCAGTCTCCAATGGACTGAGAATCTACGTGCTGTGAGGTTTGACGCGGTTCCATTATAACGTGAAAAAATTCCCACCTTCATTTACCTTCTGCTGGAACACACAACTTACTGTACTTGTCTTACAAAAAGAACACACAATTTTTTGTTTCCAATGTTTACACACAAAATTTTATCACTGTGATGGGGCTAAATATTGTCGCGTATAAGGAAAGCCAAAAATTCAGATGATTCATTTCCACTCTCTAGAAACATTCAGCTCTACATCAATCAATTCAAGAAGCTACGGCTAACTTTACAACTAATCTACAAGCACCCACTTCTTGTTAAAGACACAAAAGATTCCCTCCAACCAAAGGATTACAAAAAAACATCATGCTACCAAGGAGCTCAACAACTGTGCAGATACTTTTTACAAAGTAGACTCTTGCCTTCCTTGCTGGAATTCTGGTTTTAGAGTCTTCAGATGGATCCAATCAAACTTCCATAAAGCCGTTTAGTTTATTTGACAAGTGAGCAAACCACCCATTAGAAGCCAGAAATCTTGGAAAAAACTGTACACCTACGCACCACGGAAAGTAACTCTCATCTGTTCATGCATTCCTCCAAACTAGACACCAAAAGAATTAAAAAAATTGATGAAATCCCGGTGCTGCCCACAAGCAACTAAAACAACCACCTGAACAAGTTCTAAAAGTTTTCCAGCATTGTATGTGCAGTTATGTCTAGAACTGGAAGCATGGAATCATCTGAGGGCATCTTTCTTTCTTTATCCAGTTTTGCCTTGCCCTTCCATTGGAAGTAACCGGATGGTACCATCTCATTCGGTACTAACTAATATAATTCTTGTCTGCCTAAGCAGATTTCCTCTGAAAGTGGCCCATCTTCCTCATTATACTTCAGCAATTCCCCATTTCCACTGCAAAGTCGGGCAGACAAAGAAGGGGATACAGGTCCACAGCTACCTGTGGTTATTTTACAATAAAGCATGAAAAACCAAAATAACTCGAGGTTCAATATACTGATGCGATTCAGAAATGAGTTGACCAGAAGAAAAGAAAAAGGGTACAAGTGAATTTAGCACACACCTCTAAAAGATGGGCTTTTCTCAAAGTCTTTGGTCACATGCAATAAAATGGTCCCAGAGAGCACAACAATAAAGCCACATATTTCTGATATTATGGTTCCTCCACTTTGGCCATCCCAATCCTGAAATCATAAATTTTAACATACAATGTGCTCAACAAATCGAATTTACCATCAAATAATGCTTGATTTGGCATAATAGCCAGATTCTTCAGTGAATAACAAAAATAATACTTGGTTTGGCATAAGAAATAATCAGTTAGACATAAGAGTGATCACAGACATAGAATGAGAAAAGTTTTCATACACCAGGTCTCTGCCGCCAGGAACTCCAGATTCAGAAAATATGTTCTTATCCAAAATAAGGGTGAAGGTCAAAGTCCCAGTTATAGGATCCTAGTAAACTAGGTACAGCTCCTACTTTCAATTGTCCAATCATTTCTTCCATGATGCTCTGAAGTCTGAACCTTAAAACTAGGATTCACAGTCTGCAATCTAGCTGTGGACAAGGCCAGTAGGTGTAATTTTAAACATCATACTGCTAGGTCATATTCTCTTCTGTAGGTATCACTTGTAGCCTTTTGCCAATCCCAGTCAACCAAAAATCTGATATTTTGCTATCTCAACTAAAAAACTGGGTTTGGCAGAAGCTGAAAGCAAGGCCTAAAATTGCTAATAAATTGGTATGCTGCATATAAGGCTTTCTTTGAGCCATATTTCAATCTACTTTTTGCATGTCGCAGATTTCATGCCTCAATACGAGGTTTGCAAAGTTTCTCTCTGCTTAATAAAGCCAACTTGAATTGAAGCTAGACTAACAAGGAGCTAGAACATCCAATCTAAAATGCCATAACCAACGTGAAAATACCTTAAACATTATGACACTGGCTAGGATTGTAAGCGTTGTGAACATGACATAATATATGGGGGACACAATGGCAGTGTTGAATGTGTCAAGTGCCTGAAACATCAGAGTAATTTTGTTAGAGCAGATACTACCGACTGAAAAAATTACAACTTTGTAGGCATCCACATCCAAGTCTTTTGAATTTACTTATAAAATTGAAGCATCCTTTAGGCAAGATATAACAATACATAAAATAGGGATGACTCGTAAAACAGAGTGCAACCACCGCTCCTGCATAGGATTGAACTACTAATGGATAATCCTCCAGAGAATTTGACACTTCATGGAAAAAGATGACTAGTTGAAAGATGGTTCTCACACCCAGAAATTTTAGTATCCTTTTATTCCCAGGTAAATTTAATATTTTACAAAACTCATTATATATGTTTTTGTTTTCTAAAGAATACATTGAAAATGAGCAATGATGAAAAATAGAGGCAGTTAGACTAATAATCAAGAGTGAAGGCAGCACTAAGATCAATGTGTTTGCCTTCTCATCTGAGGTTTATGGGAGCTTTCAATAGTAAATAATTCCAAGTGTATACTGTAAAGATCTGAACATGTTATTTTTTCTTGGCAATGCCATTTTTTTCAGATTTCAACAATGCAACTAATTTAAACACTAAATCTCTTCTTCTCCTAGTAGAAAAATATTAGAACATAATATTATCGGTTCACTTGCAGTTTATTGCTATATAAAAGTCTAATGCTATGCTCCACCATGTAAAATGCAAAGATGTGGTCTTACACATTTATAATATGATCATTGCATAGATTAATTATTTGCATGAAAGCTCCAGATTAATTACTTCTCCTACAAATAACTTATGGGATGAGGAATATTGGAAATCCACACGTCAGATTCTCGCTACAATTCTTTTTAAGAACCCTAGATTTTTTTATTTTTTTGATAAGTTAAAGAACCCTAGATTAATTGGAGTAAGCTTAAGCTATCTGCTTGCTTTGGCAGATCCATGGCAAACAACTGCACCTAATGTAAGGAAGAAAAGGAAAATATTATGGGCTATGAATTTCTCAAAAAATAAAAATTGGCAAGACTACATATCTGTCAAAATCACAATAGGCAAGTATGCATCTTGAAGGCATTTTAACAGTTGAAATAAAGTAGCAAATGTAGAGGGGAAAAGAGCAAATCATGGAAAAATTCTAAAAAAATTCAAAGCAAGAAAAAGGGAAGGGGGTAACTTTCCCTAATATTCAATATTCAAGGGAGAATGGGCTTTAACTCTGAAAGTTATGCAGGCTAAATTAGAACTATCCCACTACTAACCTTGTTGAGATAATTCATCTGAGTGAGGACACATACAGCCACAACCACCATAAAAAACCATGTCTCTGAGTAGATTAACTGATTCTTTCCCTCAAAAGTTAATTTTATTGAAGTTCCAAGGGCTTTAACACTCATCACCTGAAAAATTATGACAAAATTCACACATAAAAAGAAAAAACGAAAACTACATAAACAGTTTTGCCATACTAATTTCAGAAGAAGAAATCATTGAAGCAAGTAAGGGCTTCAAAAGTATAAAAGTGAACGTCTTCATTGTAGATGTCATAAATCGTGAGCTAAGGAGATCTTTCCTACAGCTTATCCAGACCAACAAAAGAATGACAGCTCATTCTAAACAAAACAAAGCAAAATTTGTGTTTCACCCTTGATTCTAAATAAATCACCCCACCAGACCTCCAAAGTTCAGACAAGCTGAAGTCAATATTTAAAACTATACGAGGATGTGGACTTAATCAATTGGAATCTACAAAAATTTTATAACAGTCATTTCAAGCCATGTATGATTTCATACTTCAATTGTGATATAATTCAGTCTCCTTAAATAAAGAAACAATTCTTGTATGTTTGTGGTTCAATTGTGATATAATTCAGTCTCCTTAAATAAAGAAACAATTCTTGTATGTTTGTGGAAGTTTACAGAAATCCAATACCATGATTTATTATGATAGGAAGATAATTAAAATAAATAAATAAATAAAAGACTAATTTTATTATACTTGGTCAGGAAAAGAAAAACTAAAAACCATTAGTAGTTGAAATGATATACCGAGAGAGAACCCATCAAAGAACAGATGCCGGTGAAAACTAACACATTTGAGTTCCCGCAACGTGGTGCAAAATGGAAGACCAGAATGAAAACCAATACAATTACAGAGCCCACATAAAGCAGAAACGCTGAAACAAAATAATATTATTCAAGTCAACCATGAAAGGTATTATATATATAAAAGCACAAGAATTAAGGTAAAATTTAACCTGGTTGAGTTGCCATAATCCATATTTCCTGAACAGAAGTAATCGGATGCTCCTGTGGTGCATGGATAACAATTATGACAGAACCCGTGATGCACATCACACAGCCCAAAACCGCAAGCTTGTGTAACCTCTCCTTCAAGATAAAGTGAGCCAACACAGCACTACACCACAAAACCAAGTCATTATCAGAACAAACAACCACATTTTATGATACTACAAGAATATACTGCATCCACTAAGAAAGAAATTGAAAGCAATACCAAAAAATACCTGACAATAATACTTAATGCGCCTAGCGGAGTAACTAGAACAGCAGGGGCAAATGCATAAGCTACAAAATTTGCAACCTCTCCAACAATCACTGTATCAGAAATCATAAAACAAGATAGATTCTGCAGACGGTCAGTGGAACGCAAATGCCAATAAAATTTCACAATTTGTGCACTATAACCAGCAATTAATAACGTTCTTTCCTATGATTCGAAAAAAAAATGGCACATTATGAAACCACATAGAAAAATACACATAAAAGTTTTTACATATAATGATATAAAAGTAACAATTTGCATAACCCAAAACAAACAAGAAACTAAAGCAAAAAAAACACAACAAATCAAACCAATTTTGATTCCAAAGCTCAGAACATATATAACAAATAAATAAAAGAGAACAAAATTAAAAACTTACTTGTGATCATGCCTATCCACCATAGAGGCTCCAGGAGATAAGCATATCCACCAACACCTACAAATTCAAGAATCAAACACATACCCATTTGAGAAAACCAAAAACCCATTATTAAAAAACAAAAATTGAGACCAACAAAAATGAAAAGAGAGAAAAAAGAAATTCACCAGCTCTGACACCAGAAGCTGCAGCTGCTCTTCTAAGGCCTTTCTTTTTTATGATGAAGCTAGCCCCTATGAACCCACTTGATAGCAAAGCCAAAACAAAGCCTGTCACATTTTCTTTAGCCATGTTGAATAGCTCTCCCTCTCTCTCTTCTCTTTTGGATCTTCTTTTTTTTATTTTTTTCCTTTTTCTTCATCGAAATTTTACAATCACAAGCTTTTTCCAGATCATCCTTGTTTGCAACGAGTCTCTGAATATTCTGTCTGTGTTTGTTATCATTAAGTCGGGAAGAGATATAGTGTAAACGGGTACAACTACTTTTTTTGTTTGTGATTGTCACCATTTTTAATGGGCTCCACACCATACAAATCATGTGATGTGATTGATTTTATCGGTTTTACAAATGGTGTTGTAGCGTACTTCACATATATCATACATATATGATTGGGGAACTTTGTAACAACTCTTTGTAAGATTTATTTGTATTTTATAGAATTTCTCTATCTTATATGGTTGTTTTGGTTTTTAATGTAACAATGTACCAAAAATCTTCTAAGAAAAACAGTATGGTTTCTAGAAGTGGACTTGTAGTCAAGAAGAAGATTTCAAATTTAAGGTTTAGATTGAGTCCTCTATAATAGGTTGTATATATTTTTTGTTAGATGTTTGATTCAATTGACTTTTTTTTTTTAATTTAGTTCAAATTTGAATGGATCTAGAATTTTTGTAAATTTTTTTACCTAAAACATATTAGAAAATAATCTCAACTTTTCGTGTATTATTTTTCTTTCCTTATAAAATAATTAAGTTTAAAATGGAAAATAAATAAATTAGATACATGATATATTTCAATTGGTGAAATATAAAGTTGAATGCAAAGAATGAGATAGAAGACTTTTATTCGTATCAAGTAATATACGTCAATTATATATAATAAATGTTGTATTGGCAACAAGAAAGATAAAAAGTAAATTGAGTTTAATTCTACAATAAGAAAATTGAGGTTCAATTCTTACAATTGAAAAATAATATTTATTATTATTAGAAAAGCATTGTGGATTGGGTGGTTATTATATAATCCTAAACTTGGTTTATAATCTTAAATTTAGTAATGTGGCAAATGCAGAACCATTACAAAAAGGGAGAGATGCTTAAACTTGTTATTTGTGTATTTTAATAATTTGGATTGAAGGTATGGTAATATACTAATATGGTATCATTTTAAGTTTTTAACATACTAATATATGGTTGATTTATTAGTATTTTCATCAAGTGGTTGGTTAATCCTTAAATTCCATCTATTCTTAAGTCCATTAACAATCCATTGAAACTATAAGCTACATAATGGGAAATGTTCATAGTCATTCTGTTATAATCCCCTTTCCCTAATATTGAAGAAATTCAATCTTAAATTCTGATACGACTACAAATTTCTTTTACCACCAATTAAATCAGTTGGCGCCTATTTGTATATCATTACCTTGCCTCAGTCAAGAAATACACTAGACGTCAAAACATATTGAGATCATAGGCCTACTGCATGTGAGGTCATCCATGAAATATTGGATGTGTTTGTTTGTTGTTGGAACTTAATTGGTAGTTAAGACAATACAAACAAACACCCAGTTTGCATAATTGCATTGGCATTATATATATATATATATATATATATATATATATAGAGAGAGAGAGAGAGAGAGAGAGAGAGAGAGAGAGAGAGAGAGTTATAAAATACGTGTTGTGTTTGCACAAGTTACGGATTGGCCAATAATAGGAGTGAGAGAAGAACGATAAGGAAGATGCCAAATAGTCCACGGAATGAACAAACGTGATGCTTTTTGTTCTTTTGGGATTCTCTATTCGGGGTCAAAGAGTTACAGCCATATCTGGTAATTGCTTATTGATTGTTGTTTTTTTTTTTTAATGTCAAAATCGGTTTGGATGAATCTTCTTCAAACCCACTATTTGACACTCATAAAATCATCATATTCAAACAAAATCATGTGATTCATTAATTAATTCATGTGGAATAACCGGGTATGCCATGCCAATAATATTTAAACATAATAAATTTTATAAAAAAAAAAAAATTATAATTTACTGAGGTAGTAAATTGTGATTAGTGCAACATCAATTTCACTTGAATTACTATTAATATAATTTTAATTGTACACCAATCACTACCCTTGACACAAGTGATTTAACCCTTTTATGAGGGGCCTGTGGGAGTGGTGTTCTATACCCACATCACATCTAATAATATTTTGTCATTGAGCAAACTTATAAGATCTAGTATAACTGTATAAGATTTCACTTCGGCTGTATTTTTAATTTTATAATTTGATAGTTGGAAAAGAAATATTTGAATATTAATTCTTTTCATAAAAGAGATCAATAAATACCGGTTAAATTACAAACCTCTTGACTCTTGATCACTTCAGCTATATTGATTTACGCTCATTTATTGAATTAACGTATCCTAGTGCATTGCACCGAACAAGACTAATGTAATGCATTTCCATCCATCCTAATAGATTATGAAAGGCATAAGGGCAAAAACTAAACAACAACAAAAAATGTCACTGTTTTTAGTAGGAACACAAGGAGAGAGATGCATGAGTAAATAAAAGGTACGTTACAAGTCATGTGATCAAACAACACAAAATGTTACACCTAGGCTTACCATCTTTGGTTGGATCCTAGAAAATGCAAGCTTTCTCATATATAAAAGAAAGAGTGTGGAAAAGGAAATTACTGTCTAAACTCTAAAGCAAGCAAGGAAGTTTTGATAAAAGCGGTAATTCAATCCATCTCAACGTATGTAATAAGCTGCTTCAAGCTCCTAAATAGCTTGTGCAACGATTTGAATTCATGGATTTAACAGATTTTGGTAGGAACAACAAGCAGATAAGACTGAAACTTATTAACTTAAGTGGTATAGGGTGTGAGACCCCAAAATACAAGGGAGAATGGGCTCTCGCAACCTGTAGCCCTTCTCTAAAGAGTGCTAAATCTAGGGGTAACTATAATTCCTAAGAAATCTTATATTTCTTTGATGGGCTATTTTGAATTTTGCAAGATTAATTTTTTTCTTATTTTTGTTTGTTGTTGAATTTTAAATTTTAATTTTTTTTTTTTTATATCTCTCTTTTCGCTTTTCCTTTCAATATAAGAAAATAGAAATTCATTTGGAAAGGAAAGGTAAATGGGGAAAATATACAAAAACATACACATAAACATAAGGTTTTTAATACAATAATTAAAGAAAACTTCATAAACATAAACATTAGATTTAAAAAAAAAAAATTGAACAAACACATATTACTTTCTTTTCAAATAGAAACATTCTAATATATTGAAAATTCTTACTCCAATGTATAAATTTATTAGGTTGTTTAAATTCAATTCTTTCTATGTTTTTAATGCAAAAATTAATTCCAAACTAGAAATTCGAGAGATAATTAATTTCAACCTTATTTTGTTTTTAATGTATAAATTATTTATTTTGTTGATAATTCATGACTGACCACAAAATTTTGGGACAAAGTGATTTTTTGAGATTGGTTTGAGCCTTATTTCTTTGTTTTTTGGACTCCAATAGTGGAAATTGTCCAATATCAAATCCTTCCAATGGTTGAAATTCATTCATCAAACGAATAGACCCCATCCAAAATAATCTGCAATCTAACCACATGGAAAAAACCATAAATCGTGGAAATTGTCCAACATTAAATCTCTCCAATGGTTGAAACTCATTCATCAAACAAATAAACTCCATCAGAGATAAGCTGTAATCTAACCTCGTGGAAGAAACCGTATCTATCCTGTTGATGATAACAAAACCTCATATGAAAACAAAACAACAACTTTTCCGGTCTTGTTGTCCATATAATTTTTTTTGGTCCATAGAATTTTTAGTTCAAGTGTAATAACTCTTAAATATGTACTATTTGTTACCCTTTATTGATTAAATAATCACCCAGATAATGCATATTTAATTTATTTAATTTTCAAAATCACATAAGTTATGTTAAAATCAAAATTCTAGTGCTTAAGAAGTTGAATTATTTATAGACAATAAATTTGTTTAGAATACAAAGTCTCTAAATGTAAGGCAAGGAAAAAAAAAATACATTGTTTATGCTCAATGGCTTTTCCTTTTCCAAGTTTTCCAATATGTAATTTTTTTTATTTTTACCTTTTTAATCATAAGATGTCAAATGAAATCTATTATATTGTGTTTATTTTTCATATAAAATCTCGAAAATATCAAGAGGGTTACGAATGTAGAAAATTAAGATCTAATTGTTATTACTACGATATTTAAACAAAAACTTCATAAACATAAACATAAACATTAAAATTAAAAAGTTTTCAAAATTTTGAACCTATAAACAAATTTTTATTTTTATTTAGGCTAAACTACACTTTTGGTCCCTAAACTATGCACCAAGTTTCACTTTGGTCCTTAGAAATTTTTTGTGTCAATTTGATTCTTAAACCATTACCCAAGTGTTATGTTATTTATTTATTTATTTTTTTTTTCTAAAATAGCCAAGTGTTATGTTGGTCCTACAATCATAATGCCATGAATTTTTTGTTGGCGTGTACAAATTTGAGTGAGGTGTTAGTTATGCATTTTTTCATAGGCTTTGTATTACACTTATAAAAAAAAATCATAGGTTTTGTATTATGACTTATGATAAATTTTTGTTCGTTTTGTTCTCATAAAAAAAAGAAAAAAAAATTGTTCGTTTTGCACTTATTCTTAACTGGTTCCTATAAGTCTACAAGGAAGAGTCTCTCGTTACGTTTTAAGTCACTTTTTGCATACATAATAAGTGAGGGAGAGAGAGAGAAACATAGTTATATTTGCTGTGCACGAAGATTGACATGCTTCTTCTAGGTGCAATAATCATTGTATCTTGGTAGACATACGACGAAAACGCTTAAAGCAGTGTTATGAGGGACGAAATCTGTCTTAAGTACATAATGTCAAACATTAACCTTAATCAATTTGCATTTTAGTTTTTATTTATTTAGTTAGTTAGTTTGAGAAATTAAATTTTTTGTGTGCTAAGCATGCACAAGAATTAACTTTAAGACTAAAAATACACTTTTCATCCTTTTAAGTTTGAGATTACTTCTAAATCCGTTATTTGACTTTAAAACTTGCAATATATAGCCTTGAGTATTATAATGATGTCAATGTCAATGTATTCATTCCGTCATTTCCTATTATATTTCTGTTTTTAACCAATACAAAACGAGGTTATTTTTACAAGCATAATTGAAAAAGCAAAATCAAGAGAAAAATACACAAAAACCCCATGTGCAAAAAAATAAATAATAATAATAATAAATAAATTATATGAATTATAATACACTTTATCCATTTAGTAATGTGTTTTAATGAATGTTTTCTCCTTTTTTAATATATATATATTATATATATATATATATATATATATATATATATTATATATATATATTTCTTCTTTTTTTTTTGATAAAAATATATATATATATCTTATTATATAATAATGCATTATAAATATATTAAAATAATTAACATATTTTAAATTCTATTATCAAAATTTCAATAGGATAAAGAATATCATCCTATTAAAATTCTACTATTAAAACTTTTTAAAAATTTAAAAGAAGTTTTAATTATTTATTCTATACTATTAATATAATTTGTTCTTCTAATAATAATAAAAAAATAAAAAAAAATTCTCTTTTATTATATTCGTAACGGACAAAAACGGAAAATTCAGCCTCATCAGACCAGAAAAAGAAAAGCTCTAGTCTCCGATCACAACTCTACGCACAATCTGAATTCGATCCATTTCCTTACACTGAACGAAAACCAATGGCGAACGTTTCGGTGGCCGCGGAGTGGCAGCTCCTTGGCGACCGCTATTACCGCAAGCCTGAGCTCTACCACCCGATGCGGTGGAAGCACATCGATCTCAGCCGCAACAAAGTCGCCTCTGCTCCTTTTGGCGGTCCCATTGCTCTTATCCGTGATGACTCCAAGATCGTCCAGCTCTACTCAGAGTCCGCTCTCCGTAAGCTCCGTCTCTTCAACTCCGCTGGCCTTCCTCTCTCCGACGTCGTTTGGAAGAATCCCGGAGGTCGTTTAATCGGCCTCTCCTGGACCGACGATCATACTTTAGTCTGTATCGTCCAAGACGGTACCGTTTACCGCTACAACGTCCACGCAGAGCTTCTCGAACCGAATCTCTCAATTCTAGGGCAAGACTACTTCGATGAGAACATCGTCGATTGCGTTTTCTGGGGGAACGGCGTCGTTTGCGTTACCGAGACGAGTAAGGTGTTTGCGGTTACGGATTTCAAGACTAATTCGACGAGGGCGGTGGTGAGGCTGGCGGATCCGCCGATGATGGAGGGGGAGATGGAGCTGGAGTTGCCGCATTGCGTGGCGGTGATCGAGCCGCAGTATACGCTGTCGGGGAATGTGGAGGTGTTGTTGGCGATTGGGGATGGGGTTGTCATGGTGGAGGAGGATGAGGTGCAGGCATTGCCGGTGCCGCCCGGGGACGGGCCGCTTCAGAAGATGGTTGTATCCGGGAATGGGAGGTTTGTCGCGGCATTTACGCATGATAGCCGATTGGCTGTGTACTCGACCAGGTTCGAGAAGATATTTGAGTATCAATGCGAGGTTGGTTTGGTTTGTGAATTAATTTATTGTTGGTGATTGTTTTTGTTTAATTGATTGAATTGCTGGAGATTAGGATGATAAGAAAGGAATGTTGTGTGTGTTATTATTTGAGCTAATTGGACTGATTTGTGATGAAAATGTTGAATTCACTATTGGAAACTATATGGGTTTCATAGAACAGGTCCGTTAAGATCGTATGGAATGGGATATGTTTCAATTTAGCTAATTATGTTGTTACTTATCGCTGTTTTTTATCATATGCTGATGGTTAATTCAGTCAGCTTATAGGAGATGGTATATATATTTTGCTTGTTTCTGTATTCCATTGTGCGATTTTGTGGCTTGTATAAGTTTGATAGAAATAGGTTTGCTTCTTGTTGTCTTTCAAAGCGAATTATTGGTTTGGTTTTATGGATTTTGAGAGTGTGATTTGTCTGTAATGAAAATTTGATGGTTCATTTTATTCTTTAAATTAAATGCATAACTAAGCATAAATCCGTTTTCTGAGCTGCAATTAGAGCAATGCCCTTATCTAACGTGATATTGAAAGATTGTATCAATACTGCTAACTGCTGCCAGAAGCGCAATTCACCTATAATTGTTTGTCTAACAATATGGATCAGTTTTATCTTCCATGGGGCATCCTAGCCCCTCTATTATTCATATTCGTAATTTTGTTTACTTCCCTTCTTTCTTTTATTGGTTTTAAGTTTCGTTGTTTTAAAGATTAGAGTAGTTTGTACAGCATCTTATCTTATATTATTTTCATGGCTACAGTCAGCTCTTCCTCCTGAGCAGCTAGCATGGTGTGGATTAGACAGTGTGCTACTTTATTGGGATGATGTGCTTCTGATGGTGGGTCCTTCTGACCAACCAGTGAGCTACCTATATGATGAACCAATAGTTCTTATCCCCGAGTGTGATGGAGTGAGGATATTGTCTAACACAAGTATGGAATTTCTACAACTGGTACCTAATTCCACTGTATCCATCTTTAAAATTGGGAGTACATCGCCTGCAGCTCTATTGTATGATGCTTTGGATCATTTTGACAGACGCAGTGCCAAGGTAGGCCTCTCTCTCTCTCTCTCTCTCTCCACAATGCGAACAGAAATAGCTAACTTCATTTATTTATTTTTAGCAATTCCAATTTCGTGATTAGTATGTTGTTGGATTTACCAAATTTCTCTTCCTTTTATTTTTGAGTTGTCAAAGGTACAATGGAAATTGATCACATGTGTTAGTCAATACTGAAAAGAATTGGCATTGGCATACTTTGTCACTGCCTGACTTTTCTGAAAATTTTGTTCCTATACTTTTGAGGTTTGCGCCAATGAGCTATAGCTCAACTGACACTTCATTCTCCCATAATAATGGCTTGGAGGGTGAGGTCATGTGTTCAAAGATCCACTGGGTGTGTGTGTAACTTAGGTTTGCAATATACCAAGTTAGATCAAATTTTCTTGTTCATTTGCTGTTGCGTGCATGTTAAGAATGGTTTACCCTTTGGTTTCAAATTTATCCATGTTATTTTACCAAGTACAATATCAACTTGAGGAGAATTTATGTGTATGCATGTCCATTTTACTTCTTAATTTAATTTTGTATTATAAATTGGTGTGATGAAAAAAAGAACCACGCAAGCACCTTATCAGGGGTTTTAGGATATCTTCGGATTTTCTTATAAACAAATTCTGTTTCTTATTGTTCGCCAGGCAGATGAAAATTTAAGATTGATCAGATCCTCGTTGCCAGAGGCTGTTGAAGCATGTGTTGACGCTGCTGGCCATGAATTTGATGTTTCACGTCAAAGGACACTAGTAAGAGCTGCAAGCTATGGCCAGGCCTTTTGCAGGTAGGTGTGGTTAGTTGATTCGTTAGTATTTGATCTTAATCAGTTATTATGGATGAGAAATGGTTTTTTTTTTTTTGATAAATTATTATGGATGAGAAATGTTAGTAGATGTTGTTAGTATTTGATGCATCAATTGGCTGAAATTTTCATATATATGCATTTGATTTTCGAAATATAGGCATTTCACCTTAAGTTATAAGGAATTAAGGATACCCACTCTGCCATGGCTCAACTGAGGCTGGACTGTGATTTATTTATATGGAATGGGATTGGGATATAGCTAAGCTAAAATCAGGCTTGGGGCAGGCTCAGGCTTTCATGTTTGGTCGGGCTGTTCCTGTCCCAGACCACCCTATTGTCATTTTAAAGTATATACTTGTTGATTAGGTCTGATTTCTTTGTTGCATTGGGTCATATATAAATATAAAGTCCTTTCATTGCTCCCATTTTGGCATTTCAGTCAATATTTGGTGAAACAAACGATTCCACTGATTTAATCTTGGTGCAAATTTGGTGAAACAATATTTGAAAACTTACTATATACACACTCACACAAATATGTAAGAGAATCCACGTAGACCATTTGAGACTGACTTCTGTAGAAAACAAAGTTTTATATGTCCCAGCCTTCAGCTACTCCATTTTGGCTTCCCCTTTGGCTCCTGAATTTTTTTGCATTCCAAGTGGCTACACATGGTGTTTTAAATGGCGAGATACTTTATATTGTTGCTTGAGTTTAGTACTCTTTGTTTGTAATTACTTAATAAATATTTTGGTACAATTGCCACTTATTTTGACATCTCATGGACCTTTATATTCCCTAGGAAGCACCAATCTGAATACGGGATATCTATACCGGTATAAGATACAATATAGACATGGGTATATAGATACATCAATTTTTGAAAATCTAGGACATAATACAGCATGGATACATTACTTAGTTAATATTTAATAATTAATGTCCAGTACATATTATGCTAATTTTTTATCTTAAAAGATAAACAAATGCTAAAAGGCACAAAATGTGTCTAAAATCTAAATAATCAAACTAATTAAGAAGCTATTAGTTATATAGAGAAGAAGCGAGTGAGACAGAGGGAGAGAAAAATAAACAAATTAAGGAAGTATCTCGTGGTATTCAAGAGTATTTGACATGTCAGATATGGATACGGTTGCTAATGTTAAGTATCTGTGCTTCCTAGTGTTTACTTGTTTTTACTTCCTGTTAACTGCCTGACTTTTAAATCCAAAGTCTTAAAAGAACAAACATATTTTCTGATTTTTTTGCTCTCGGTAATGATATCCAGTTGGCTTTGGCAGCAATTTTCAACGTGATCGTATTCAAGAAATGTGTAAAACTCTGCGTGTCTTAAATGCTGTGCGAAGCCCTGAAATTGGCATCCCTCTTAGTATTCAGCAATATAAGGTTATCAAAGCTCACTGACTCCAATTTCAATCCTAAATTTGCATGCTATTTTCTTTGAATTACACTGAATAAGTTTGTTGCCCCAGTTGCTCACACCAGCTGTTCTTATTGGTCGTTTGATTAATGCGCACCAACACCTTCTTGCTCTACGGATATCAGAGTACCTTGGAATGAATCAAGTAAGTCCATGCAAATTATATGACTTTGCAATTATATTCGACTTGCATTGTTGGTTTTATTTTTTACAATAAATTTCATTTAAACAAAGAAAGCGTACAAGGGATGATTAAAATATTATAATACATCCTTACCTATAAAAATATATATTATTATTTTTTTTTGATAAGTAAGAAAATTTTATTAATGAAAGAAGAAACCTAGTATACTAGGTGTATACAAGGACTCAACAGAAGAATTAAAAACAACAATGGTCTATCAAGTCCATAGTGGAGTTAATAGAGAAAAGACCCAAAGAATAAACCCACTCATACAAAGTTTGGAAGAAAAGCAATTTAAGGTCAGCTACAGATCTTGCACAATCTTCAAAATGCCGAGCATTCCTCTCCCTCCATAGACACCACATCACACAATGCGGGACCATCCTCCAAACAGCCAAATTGCGAGAATCACACAAACTGACCTGCCAACCATCCCAAAGATGCAGCACCTGACTTGGCATCACCCATGATAACCCATATAAACCAAACACCATAGACCACAACTCCCTAGCCATAGAACAATGCAGCAAAAGATGATCAACACTTTCACCACTTTGTTTACACAAGCAGCACCAATCTACAATGATGAGATTACGCTTCCGCAAATTATCAATAGTCAAAAGCTTCCCCAAGGCAGCTGTCCATGAAAAGAAAGCTATCCTTGGCGGGACTTTCGCTTTCCAAATAAACTTCCAAGGAAAAGACCCAGAATGCGAAGGACACAAACAATGATAAAAAGTCTTGACCGTGAATCCCTTTGAAGGTCTACTTCGCCAGCTCAGCCGATCCTCACCAACACCCTCCATATGACAAGAGTAAAGTAAATCCATAAAACTCGTCAAAGACTCTAACTCCCAATCATTCACATTCCGAACAAAGTGAAAATCCCAATGGAGAAGACCATTAGGGAAAGACATTAAGTCCGCCACTGAAACCTCTGTATCCCGAGAAATAACAAACAATTCCGGAAAAGCATCTTTTAAAGCCATATCTCCACACCACCAATTGTGCCAAAACCGCACCCTTTGGCCATCACCCACCAAAAAGGAACAATGGGATTGAAAAGAATCCCAACCTTTTTGAATAAACTTCCACACACTCACCCCATACGGACCCTTACCAAACTTCGAACACCACCCACCCCATAAACTCCCATACTTCGCATCGACCACCAATCTCCACAAAGCCTCTCTCTCCAAACCATACCGCCACAACCATTTACCTAAGAGAGCTTTATTGAAGCTTCTTAGATTTCGAACAGCTAATCCACCATCCTGGAGAGGGGCACAAATCTGCGACCAACTCACCAAATGAAACTTAGGCTTCTCTTCCATCCCACACCAGAGAAAATCTCTTTGGAGCTTCTCTAACCGATTAGCCACCCTAGCTGGAATAGGAAACAAAGAGAGGAAATAAGTCGGAATACTCGCGAGAGTACTCTTAATCAGAGTAATCTTACCACCCTTAGACAAGTAAAGCCTCTTCCAACTAGCTAATCTCTTCTCCACCCTTTCCAATACCGGATTCCAAATAGCTGATTCCTTGAAAGAAGCACCCAACGGAAGACCCAAATATTGCAAAGGCAGAACTGATTGTTTGCAGCCCAAAAGATGCACTAACTCGTCGATTTGCGGAACATCCCCAACAGGAACAATTTCAGATTTGCTTAAATTAATCTTCAAACCTGATGCTGCCTCAAACCAAGTAAATACAAACCTCAAGTTTAAGATTTGCTCAGGGTCCGCACCACAAAAGATCAAAGTATCATCCGCAAAGAGCAAATGAGAAACCATCAAAGGATTAGCAGCCACCGTGCCAACCGAAAAGCCTAAGAATAAGCCTTCTCGGACAGCTCTATCTAACAAACGGCTCAAGGCTTCCATCACAATGACAAAGAGGAGCGGAGAGAGGGGATCCCCTTGCCTTAGCCCTCTAGAACTCGGAAAAAACCCTCTCGGGCATCCATTAACCAGAATGGAAAACCGAGCAGTGGAGATACAAAAGTTCATCCAATTCCTCCATCTCACAGAAAAACCACATCTCTGAAGCATATAGATGAGGAACTTCCAGTTAACATGATCATATGCCTTCTCCACATCTAGCTTACAGAGCACCCCTGGACCCCCAAACTTCAAACGGGAATCCAAGCATTCACTTGCAATAAGCACAGAATCAAGAATCTGACAACCCTGAACAAAAGCATTTTGAGAAGCAGAAATAATTTTCGGAAGAACCACCTTCAACCGATTTGCTAATAATTTAGCCAGGATTTTATAAGTGCTACTCACCAAGCTAATAGGTCTAAAGTCTTTAACCTCCAGAGCATCCGTTTTTTTGGGAATAAGGGACACAAATGTAGCATTCAGACTTTTCTCAAAAGAGCTCAATCCATGGAAATAGTTAAGGACAGCCATAACATCCGGATTTAGGATTTCCCAACAACATTGGAAAAACCCCATAGAGAACCCATCCGGGCCCGGGGCTTTATCCCCATTAAAACCAGCCACCACACCAGCCACTTCCTCCTCATCAAAGGGGCGCTCGAGCCATACAACATCCTCTCCCGATATCATAGAAAAATCTAATCCATCAAGCAAAGGCCGGTCCCCTTCCTCCTCCTCAAACAAATGGCTGTAAAAGCTTGTGATACATTCGGAAATGGCATCCGAATCCGTAGACAATACACCATTAATGGAAAGAGAAGAAATAGAATTATACCGTCTATTTGAGTTGGCTAATCGGTGGAAGAATTTTGTGTTCTTATCCCCTTCCCGAAGCCAAAGGGCCCTAGACTTTTGACGCCAACTAATCTCCTCAAACAAGCTGGTACGTTCCAGATCAGCCACAATCAAAGCCTTCTTCTGGAGCTCCTCCCCCGTGAGATGTCTGAGATCAGCCATAGCATCCAACTCAACAAGCTCAGACATTAATTTATTCTTTTTCACTCCCACATTCCCAAAAACCTCCTCATTCCATTTTTTCAGATCTACCTTCAAAGCTTTGAGCTTGCACGCCATAATATACCCAGGAGTACCATAAAAGATATAAGAGTCCCACCACTCCTTAACCTTCTCCTTGAACCCGTCTGCTTTGAGCCACATATTTTCAAAACGAAAAGGTCTTCGACTTCGAGTAAAATCGCCACATTCAAGGATAATAGGGAAATGATCCGAGAGAATTCGAGGTAATCTCTTTTGCAAGATTGTTGGAAAGAAATCATCCCATTCATCCGAGTAAAGGAATCGATCAATTCTTGACATAGCTACATTTGCCCTATTATTTGACCAAGTGTAAAGACCCCCTTCCATCGGGATATCCCGCAACCCACAAGAAGAAATAAAGTCAGAGAACCCATGCATAGATGGAGTAAAATGCGTCGAACCCAACCTCTCCGAGGGAAATCTAACCGCATTAAAGTCACCACCAATAACCCACGGAACACCCCACCAACTGGCTACGCCTGCCAATTCCTCCCACATAATGATTCTCTCCCCATTCATGCTGGGACCATAAACACCAGAGAAAGCCCAGACTTTATGGTCTAACACATTTTGAAACTTACAGGAAATAGAGTAATAACCCACTGCTGAATCAATTTTCTCCACCACCCTACGATCCCACATTAACAGAATACCCCCAGAAGCTCCTACTGAACCAAGATATAACCAATCCACATGATGGATACCCCATAGACTGCGAACAATTCCCCTGTCAATGAAATCCAATTTTGTTTCCTGCAAACATACAATATCAGCATTCCACAGTTTTAACATATGGCGTACCTGGAGTCTCTTTTCCCGAACATTCAACCCTCGAACATTCCATGAAATAATTTTCAAATTCATTGGGATAAAGCTAGAACCCGTTCCCTACTCTTTCCTCTGGACTTAGCAGACTCTGATTCATAATTAATGGAGCAAGTTAATCTTTTCAGCTCCCTGGATCCTCTACTCCCTTCCGTCATATTTTTCACTCCCCCCACCTTACAGGAAGGTTGAGGGCGTCTCCCCTCTATTTCCATAAGTAACCGAGTTATTCGCTCCTCATTCCCCTTATAAGTAGCACCCAACACTTTACCAATCCGTTTCGACTGCCCCAGCACCCAATCTGAAGGACTAACCTCCACCTCAGACGGAGTAACCTCAACCTCAGAAGGACTAACCAAAACCCCAGGATCATGGGTACTAATAACCTCGTCACGCGACTCAATCTCCATTGGCTTCGAAATAGCCAAAGGCTCCACATCCAAGGTTCCAACTTCATCTCCCCAACACACCAACTCACTACCCACTCCGTCCACCTCAGGATCTTCCCAGACCAAAGAAATATTGTCTTCAGCCTCATCCTCCTTGCCGGAAAACTCAAAGCCACCCAAAGAAGACAGATCATCCGCCGATGTCCCCACCCCCACATGTGCCTCTCGGGTTACCAACTGATCCTCCGTAACCATCCCTGGTGGCGTCGTGACAGCTGGCTGACGAAGAAGAGAGAGGGGAATGGAAACCCTCCTTCCATCGCGAAGTTCTAATACCCACTGGGATGAGGAGCCCCAATTGCGATCGATCTCGGTGGGGATAGTACTCGCGGAGGAGCTCACGGTGTGGAGAGTAGAGATCGCTGGCTGGGTCTCGGTGGGGAGAGGAGCAATTGCGAGCGCATCGCTCGCCGAGAGGCCCGACCCACTAACCACCACCGTAGTCAACGAATCGGTAAGAGAAGATGCGCCTTCACGGCACGCATTGGACGGCGGGATGGGATCGGCGCTTGGAAGCTCAGTGGTTCCAGAAGATTCCCCAACTTGAAAAACGGAGAATCGGTTTGAAACCGATAGTTGTGGAGCCTGGATCGCAATCGGGTTGGAGTTTGACCCGGACCCATTTGGTGGATAAACCAAAGAGTTTGGTTTGGGCCCAACGGGCTTCCAAACCTTAGCCTGCGGGCCTGGTAAGGCTTGTTTATCTCTCGTGGGGCCTGGTTTGGGATCAATTACGGGTCCTAACTGAGTAGGCCCACTGTGTGCACTTGAGTCTGCCAGACCAGCCCAAGAGGCATACCACTCACCATCTTTTCCACACGTTAATTTGACTTTTAAGTTCAAAATAACTTCCTTCTTTGCATTGATATCTTCCGAAACTTTAGGAATTCCAGCATTATTTGGCACGATCTTTGGGATATTGTTACCTTGAGTAACGGCTGCTTTGAAAGTGCAATCTTTTTTCCTAAAATTTCCAGTTGCCGTGAACTGGCCTGCAGGAGGCTGCCGGTACTGGTTGACAGTATGCTTCTCCATGGCTTTCGAACTCAGTAAGCCATCCACTTCCACACTAAACCCACGCCATCCCCAGAAATCCTTTCCTTCAGGGATAATCACACCACCTCTACCTTTAGAATCCCCCAGCACTGTTACAGTAAGAAAATTGCCCCTATCATTCCTCTGCTTTTGAACCACGTAAACCTTGTTGCCCTCCCTGAATGAACGGAAAACATTTTGTTCCCGAGATAATTTAGATACCTCCAGAAGAGTATCACGGAACCAGAACGCCGTTGCAAACCCCATTGAGACGTTGCACCTATGTTTCCTCCCACGTTCAATGATACTCACCTCTAGAGCATTCTTGGCTATCTCAAACGATTTGGATTCCACGTAAAAAAATCTTGTATCTCCCATGATTAATCTAAAAGAATGACAAAACTACCACCTTGACCTCCAGACTCGCCGTTTCCGGCGGTGGAAGTCCGATTAAAAAACTCCCATACGTGAGAGAGAGAGAGAGAGAGAGAGAGTTTTTTATGTAAGGCTGGTAAGTATTACAATATATATATATATATATATATATATATATAATACATCCTCTTATCAAGTGACATTTGCATTGTTTTTATATTAGATTTCCCTAAGTTTGCATGCAGTGTGCCCATCCACCTATCAGACCTTAATTTGTCTGTGGTCAGAGGTGAAGCCAGAATCCATTATATATATATACAAATATATTTTAAATTCCTGGGGGAGCTGATAACAAATTTTCATTTACTTTATATATTTTTTAATAAATTAAAAGGAAAATTTAAAAAGTGAGAGGGAGCCACCTAGAACCTACTCTGTCTGTGGTTATCATTTTATATGTTGAGATTTGTACGATATGATGTGTCATTGGTCCGGTGGTAGTTTATTTTATTGACACTATAGACTAGCAACGCTTTTTGCTTCCCATTTTATAGTTCCATTGTTGTGAGAGTTGTTAGATACAATTGCCTACTCTGAAGTACAGATACAAAAAACTAAATAAGACTTGATCCAGTTGTGAGTATTCATCATAAATTTTATAAACAGATATCAAAACTAAAGCATTTAAAACATAAAGAATAGATGTGCCAAACATGTAAAACCTTGTGCTGGCACCAGTAGAGAGAGAAACTCATGAAGCTGTGGAAATATGGGAATTGGAAAGCATAACTTCATGTTTATGTGAAATAACTTTTTCCTGATTTTCTGTGTTGCAGGAGGTGGTGATAATGCACTGGGCATGTTCCAAGATAACTGCTTCATTAGCAATCCCTGATGCCACTCTCCTTGAAATCTTACTGGATAAGGTTGTTTAGGTTACTTCAAAACTCAATGTGATATCTGCTTATTTCATTCTATTGAAACACAATTTATATCTCGCTCTTTTGAGTTTCAGCTGAGATTATGCAAAGGAATATCCTATGCAGCAGTTTCTGCTCATGCTGATAAGAATGGTCGCCGGAAATTAGCTGCTATGCTTATTGAACACGAACCACGCTCCTCCAAACAGGTATTTTTTTTATAAATTTTTTTTTTTTTCATTTGATATATTTACTTGTATTGTAAAGTATTGCAAGGAAAGTTCCTTTCTTGTGCTTCCTCTTTTTCAGTTCATCAGTTAAAATCTGCTATATTTTGACGCCCTGCCAAAAGAAGAGCTGGGCATTTGATGGAAAATATATAATATACCTTGTATGATTCTTTCGCTCCAGGTCCCTCTTCTTTTAAGCATAGGAGAGGAAGATACAGCTTTGATGAAGGCGACTGAAAGTGGTGATACTGACCTTGTTTATCTTGTTTTGTTCCATATCTGGCAAAAGGTGATACTTACATAACTTAAACCAAAATTTCTCCTTTTAATGATATCACCAGATGTGATACATATGCTCTTTTGGTTTGATGCAGAAGCAACCATTGGAGTTTTTTGGAATGATACAGGCCAGAACCCTAGCACGGGATTTGTTTATAATTTATGCACGGTAACTATACAACATTGTCTGATTTAGTTTTTATTTTCATTTCTCCCTTGTAAGTATTTTTTTCTAGGTACTCTAGTTTGCAAATGAGTGTAAAAAATCATAGTTACTAGATGCTAATGGCACACTTGAGGCATTAAGGTTGCCTAGGGTTCAACAATGAAGATAATTCTTGGAAATACAACAGAGGTATACATCCTGGGGATTTGAAAACATGATTTTGAAAAATAAATTCTTGAACATATTCAGAAAAAAAAAATGAAGATAAAGCATAGGCTTAGGTTTAAAAGAAAAGGTATAATTCCCAACAAGGAGAAATAAGTGAACTGCATGTAGTTGTTGGAATTTAAACAAAGGCTGGAGAGGGAGGGGGTTGAGGTTGAGGAATTTCAATGGATTGCAGGACTTCATATAATCTTTACAAATTTATATGCCTTTTAATTGAAACATTAAACTAAAATAAAAATGTTTCATTGATTAGTTATGTTAGTCTAGGGTTGACCTTATAAAATACTGCCAATAAATTAGATTTTGTTAGATTTGTAGAAAATATTTGGAAGGGGCAGGATTTAGAGAGAGAGAGAACAAAAGGTCTATAAGCTTAGGTTTGTGCATGAGGAGAGACGCCTCTCCTGATCCAGAGTGAGGCACTTGGGCTGCATCTTTGTCTGCTTTTGTGCCTAGGTGTGCTTTTACTGTGGTTAAAATGGAATCTTTTGCTTTCAAGGATCTAGTTTTTGTGTGTTGTGTGCATGACTGCTCATTATGTTTACTGTCTCAGGTGTTATACGCATGAATTCCTGAAGGACTTCTTCCTATCAACTGGACAGCTTCAAGTATGTTTAAATTCTTTGAGATCAATGATTATGTATGTGTCACTGTGTGTGTGCATGTATATGTGCGCGTGTGTTTGTGTATCTAAAAAGTTCCTGTAGAGAGTATGTTTTGTGTTTGAAAGGGTCCTTTAGAGAGTAGGGATTAGGGAACCAAAGGTTGGTTATCTTTTTTTTCTTTTTCATTTTTTATATAACATAGGAGAACTTCACTTAGAGAGTTGCAGTATTTTCTTATTACCATAAAGGGTGTTTGGTGTACGAAATGGTTTGAACATCCAAATTAAGTCTTCTCATTATAAAGTTCTAAAGTATGGCAATGGGTATTATAGGATGATGTACCGATTAAACAAAAAAAGAATGATAGGCTGAATGCTCTAGGCATCCTTTATTCTCATACACACCCTGTTCACTTGATTTATTCTCATTTTCTTCAATAAATACTTTCATTGCATATCAAGGAAGATGTAGCAATAGATATAAGTATGATATCTAATCCATTGCCATATTGGCAATTCACGTTTCCTTTGTGCTTCCAGCCATGCATTGATTTCTTAGTTCTATTTATACCACTACAAACTTCCAGATTTGGCTATTTCTTTAAATCTTGAAAAGCTTTAGCTGAAAGTGATTCAGCTTCACCAAGCAAAAGCATATGTATGAGCATTTAAGTGTAATAATAATTGTGAACCCGGACAAGAAGTGGGATCTCTTTGTGTGACTAATTAAAACAGGGGATCCCAACTCTTATTAGCTGACTTCTAAATATAGTACAGGACCTACAAAGCTAATTTGGTATTTGACCAAATACCTAATGAATTTTCTATTGATAATCTCTGGTACATTGGAGCATTGATTTCTATTATAAAGTTTCTTCTGGTTTTGTAGGAGGTGGCTTTTCTTTTATGGAAAGAATCATGGGAGATAGGAAAGAATCCCATGGCAAGCAAAGGATCTCCACTCCATGGTCCACGCATAAAACATATTGAGAAGGCCCACAATCTTTTCGCTGAAACAAAGGAACATACCTTTGAGGCAAAGGCTGCTGAAGAGCATGCCAAATTGTTAAGGTGATAAATGAATAACTTAGGTTACTCACAACACTAGATATGTATAATAATCTTGTAAGCGATAGTGCCCTTTGTTATATCAGTCTTCAAGACACAGCATGTTATATTGGTTTTACAAGGTTATATTATATAAAAATATATGCAAGTAATATTCAGGGTTTGGGCTTAGTTAGTCACACTGCTTCTTGAGTATGAACTATTAATACGAGATGTAGAAGGTATATCACTATGAAATTATGGTACTGATTACTTTCTACTTCTATAGAATGCAACATGAGCTGGAGGTGACTACAAAACAGGCCATTTTTGTTGATTCAAGCATCAGTGATACAATCCGCACATGTATTGTATTAGGAAATCATCGAGCTGCAATGAAAGTGAAAACAGAATTCAAGGTCTGTAAAGTTCCTTCAATGCTTCTTAGTGTAAACTATAAACGGGGTTCATCTTGTGCCTCATTCCATGAAATAGAAAGAAAAAAAAAAGTGTGGAAGCATATCATTGGGTGAGACAAGATTGAGCAATTTTCAGCTTTTATAATTGTCTATGGGCCACCTATTAGTTTTTTCAGATGCAATTTGAAGTTGATTGTTGTTGTCAACTTGTCTCAGGTTTCTGAGAAGAGATGGTATTGGCTTAAGGTTTTTGCTTTGGCTACAATCCGAGATTGGGATGCCCTGGAAAAGTTTTCGAAGGAGAAGAGACCACCAATTGGTAAGTTTTCCGACTCCTGGTTTAATTTAAGAAAGTAAGGTAAAGAAGCAAACGCAAATTTATGTTAAATAATTATTACTAGAATCTATCAGATTCCAATAATTATAATTAAAACCATTTATGTTTTTCTATTTTATAAGATTTAATGGATTCAGAATGTTATCATGTGCCAGAAAATAAAACTTTTTCTATTTGATTGCTGCTCTTATCTCTTTTTTTTTTTGGATTACCCGTAATTAAGTTTGCATATTCCTTATTCAACTTCTAATAGTGAGAAATGTATACAACAACAATGAAGCTTTAGTCCCAACATTTTGGGGTCAGCTATGAATTCTCAACAAACTAATTAAGGTTGCCCATATGTATTCTTTTTTGCCATTCTATTCTATCCAAAATCATACTCTCTATCATATCCTTAATTGACATTTCATTTTTTTCTTACTTCCACTAGTGTTAGTTTAGGCCTTCCTCTACTTTTTTTTCATTCCCTCAACTTGAATCAAGTCATTCTTCCTCATTGATGCATTACTTACTCACATCTGCGGATGATCAAACTATCTTGTAGTGCATCCATTCATAATAAAGTGACTAAATTTTACGCTAGCCATCAATCTACCGCGACCCTCCTAACTTTGCTGGGTGTGTATGACACTAAGTATAGATAGATGTGAAGTTTAAGAGTGAGATTTTCAAGCGGAAGGATAAATGTTTTCTTGATCTGAAGCTATTTTGTGGAAGGGGAACACCAAATAATGTTCTATATACCAGAAATTTTCCTATTATTATTTAAAGGCATATTTGAATTTTCCATTTAAATACCTCAAAGAGTTCGTTTCAAGGTTTTCTCTCTAATCTTTCTTGACATGTCATAAGTTGATTACCTATTTGCATTTCACTTCAAATAGGTTACAGGCCATTTGTGGAGGCATGCATTGAAGCAGATGAAAAAGGAGAAGCTCTAAAATATATCCCAAAACTTGCTGATCCTCGAGAAAAAGCCGAGGTAATTAAACCTCTTCAACATATTCTATGCACTTCAGATTCTGCTACTTGCTCAGATTCCGTACTACTTAACATGCCAAATATACTGGTTGTGAAAAGAAACTTAAGAGTATAATTATTTGGATTAGTAGTTCAAGATTCCATCCTTTTTCATTTTTTATTTTCTGTGCCAGCCATATTCGGTGTTACGAAATAAATTTCTCCTTTTTGATTGCTGTGTTTGTATGCATCAACAGTTCAGCGGTTTAGTGATAAATCATGTAAAACTTCTTATTGCACTGATTGTTCTGTGTCTGCGTGCATGAGAGTACTAGTTATTAAGTTGATCAAATTTTAACTGTATAATACATATTGAAGCACCCTAAAGCCATTCTTTAATTTTGAACAGTCTTATGCTCGGATTGGCATGGCCAAGGAAGCTGCTGATGCTGCTTCTCAGGCAAAAGATGGTGAATTGCTTGGTAGATTGAAATTGACCTTTTCACAAAATGCAGCAGCTTCATCAATTTTCGATACTCTTAGAGATAGACTGTCCTTCCAAGGTGTTTCATAGTATTCCGACTCCAATTTTTGTTTTTCATTTTCTCATTATTTTCCTTTCGAGCTTCTTTTCTGTGTGCAATGTGTGCATATTTTTTCTCATTAAGCTGTGTATATTGCTGGACGAATGTAAAGGCACAATAGTTTCACAACTGGCGGTTTTTGTAATTGGTGAAGTGCAGCCCACTATACTGGTTAGGATGTTTCCTGATTTATCTGTACTATTTTGTTTGATCCTGTATTTTATATAGGTGAGTGCAGAATATGATTTAAAAAAAGACATTGCAGAAGCTTAATTTGTAGCCTTGGTATATAAATTCTGGGATTAATGAATATCGATGGTGTAATGCAGTGAAAACATAGATGTCATATTTCGTTAAAGTATAGGCTTGGTTGACACGAGACCATGTGTTATCACGATTCAATTCCGTTATATATTTGGGTAATCCAGTGGTTAAGGCCTTAAGGGTCTTGGTTTGAGTAGATTTTCTTTGGCGGCTATGGCCACAAGGCCCACAACATGAATTATGTTCGGTTCAACTCTTTTACCCTTTTATTTGGTCAATTAAAAAAAAAAAAAAAACTTAAATCTATAATATAATCAAAAAGGTCAATTTTAGATTGGGTTGTTTGTATTGCCATTTTAATGGTTGTGTTGTACACTGTTTCCCTGCCCTGTTTTAAAGCAGATGGAGTGTTTGTTTGTGTGGTTTTAATAAAGTTTTACTGATTTATATATATATATATATATAGTTCATTTTTTTTAAACTAACATTTTATCAAATAATAAATGAATTGCAAAACCTTATCAAATAATCAATGAAAGGTTAGGTTAGAAAATGTATTCTGAATTAAAAGTGTAGTAGTATTCGCTAGTTGAAAGTCGAAACATAATATGAGAATATAACAACTTTTAAAGTCAACTAAAATGCGAATTTAAGTGAAATTGTATTTTGCCATTTGGGCATTTGGTCTAGTGGTAATTTCTCTTCCCAAAGAATCCTATCTCTCTATGAGGGCGTGGGTTTGATCCCCAAAATATATACGTGTGTGTGAGTTTACATTAGAATTTCTATTATATATATATATATATATAAAAAGAGAAATTGTATTTTGAAGATGCCATTTTATTTTGAGTTGACAATTATATGGGGATTGTTTGTCCGTATTAACAGGATAGTGATATGATTTTACCCTTTTTATTTTTATTATAATACATATATTTTTTTTTATCACTATCTTACCTTTTTATTTTTATTTTATTATATATCTATTTAGCAGGACAGTGACATGAGTTTACGGTTTTGTATTTTGAAGATGCCATTTTATTTTGAGTTGAAAATTATATGGGGATTGTTTGTCCGTATTAACAGGATAGTGATATGATTTTACCTTTTTATTTTTATTATACATACATATATTTTTTTATCACTATCTTACCTTTTTATTTTAATTTTATTATATATCTATTTAGCAGGACAATGATATGAGTTTACCATTTTATTTTATGAGTAATAGTACATGTCAATGAAAAATATTGACTGGTAACATGGTAACATGATAGGCTGGCTCAGGTATCTAAGATCTGGAAGATGAGAGGCAACATGTCAAGTAACTTTTTAGCAAAAAAAAAAAAACATCTCAAGTAACTTTTTTCATAATTGAAAGCAGGGGTGGAGCTGTGTAGCCCAGTCAAGCTTTTTTTTTTTTTTAAAATTTCATAGGTAATTTTTTTTTTTTTTTTTAATAGTCCTATACCTAGCCCAGTCTAAATTTCAATCACAATCCCAGCCCTAACCCAGTCCAATTCATAGCCCAGCAATTCCAATTTAAAACCCAAAATCATCAAATAAAATCAAGCCCAGCAACTCCAATCAAACCCTAACCCAATTAATTCCAATTTCAATATCATCTAAACATAAAATTCCCAATTAATTCCAAATTAAAAAAAAAAAAAAAAACTCAAAATCAATTAATAAAAAAACACTCACTGTTTTCATCAAAAAAAAAAAAAAAACACAGGACTGCTGTGCGTGAGCGTGACCCACTGACCCAGCGTCCCAGCCGCCAACGCCCACCGGCCAGCCTTCACGGCCTCACCAGTGGAACGCTCCTTTTCTCCTCCGCGCGGCGCGCCTCCGCCGGTCCGCCCGGAACCCCTCTGGACTCTGGTATGGTTTTCTCTCTCTTTTGCTCTTTGACTCTTTCATCTATGCCTCTATGGCTCACGCGGCCTGAGTGCCTGAAGCCACTCACGGACTGACGGACCACGCGGCCTGAGTGCCTCACCGGCCAAGCCAACAGCTTTCCTTCTTTCTTTCTTCTCCGGTTCTCCTTTCTTTCTTTCTCTCTCTTATTTTTTGATTCTCAGATTCTCTACAATTAGTCTTTTTTATTCTTTTACTTATTTCACTGTTTCTTTTTTTGCTCAGTTTTTTTTTTGTTGTTTTTTTCTCAGTACTTATTTCACTGTTTCGTTTTTTTTTTTTCAGTACTTTTTTTTCTTAGTTTTTTTTGTTTTTGTTTTTTTCTCAGTATTTAGTCACTGGTTTATTTTAGACTATTACTTACTTTTATATTTTAAATTTTTAGTATTTTATTCTTGAATGGGGTGTGGGTGGGTGGTGCACTGGTATATGTGTGCGTGTTAGCAGTGAATAATTTCATTATTTGTGATTTTGTGGGGCACGTATTTAATAAGAAAAACATTTTATTTAAAAAATTATCTTTGTGGTTTGTAGATTAAAATGTCAAGCCAACCTTAGTTACAGAGAATATGCATTGAGGGATAAAGTTCATTATCTTAATTTTTTTTTTTTTTTTTTTATGTATAGAATATGCATTGAGGGTAAGGTTCATTATGTCCCCCCTGACTAGGTGTATTTTTCTTTCTATTTAATGAAATTTTCTCGTACCGTCGAGATTTACTTATTTGATATTCCAGTCCACCCTAAAATAAATTCCTGGCTTCGCCCCTGATTGAAAGCTGTTAATTATCCCCTATTACCATTGAGATCTACAACAATATTTAAGGGTTAAAACCCCAAATCAAGAAGGCCGACTGCATATAACTTCAATGACATGTTTACTCGGCATGTTGATAACGTGTCAACATGACACTGATTTTTCGAGTTGAGTTGATGATGTGTCAACTTAGCTCGAGCGCACTAAGGTATTTGAGGAACTCTACTAACACACCAACTGTTGGAATAAATAAGAGTATTACAGTCAACAAGGGAAGTTGTCCACTTAACCGTTATAAAGGGGTACGTTACAAAGAATAATTGAGACGTTAACATGGTAATGTTTAGGTGACAAAGCCTCCAAAAAACGATAAAAGGGAGAGAGACACTCCAAGGAAAAACGCACTAAGGTATTTGAGGAGCTCTACTAACACACCAATTGTTGGA